>JBBPUA010000027.1:0-50936 GCA_038094355.1 Afroboletus lepidellus | reverse complement strand
ATCGCAAGCGAGGAGCGGGCGAGGAGAGCAGGGAAGAACTTGATCAAGGTACTGCTCCTCAACCACCGAGAGTAGTTCGTCGATACGTCCGATATGGTCCATCACTTTCTCCGCTATCTTCCACGGCCACGGTTTGTTGAATTTGGATAGATGGATCGCCAATGAGGCGTCCTTGGATTTGGCAAGCAGCTCGTCCAAAGAATTGCGCAATCCAGTGCAATCGCACGCCACTCGCGACAAACATATGAGATTTGGACCCAGGCAAAACGTCGGTGCTGTCATCGCCAAAGTAATAGTGGTCGCGAGCACAATGGATAAATATGGTTCCCATGATTTCCGTTGGGAGCCGATAGATGAAAGCGAGGGAGTTCCTTTGAAGTGTAGATATATATTTATCAGTTATGAAAGATCTGAGTGTTGAATGGTAATACCAGCCGTTCAATATCTTCGTCGATACGAGGGTCGGCAGACATCCGTTTGTTTGCTGGGACTTTGAAAAGAAGAGGATGACACTGCAACAGATTATGGCATAATACTGCTTGATGACCTACAGGGTTCAGATTTGGAGCCTGTCAGCGAGTCTGGCCTGAGCAGCAAATCCTTCACTTACTTGTTTTGACTTTGTGACATTTGATGAATTACATAACTGCGTCCCGCCTTTGCCAATGACTCTGATACAATGCTGATTGGGCGTGTTCCCTACATCATGATGCACTGGCCGTCGTACCAAAAATTTCTAGTGGTGTATCGCGAAACCTGATTTTCAGCAGCGACTTTCTCGGTAGCCGCTCGCGCAGAGGACGAGGATGAGGAAGTACACGCCAATTCCTGATCGATGTCAGGCAGGCATATGCAGTCCTAGTACACGCCATGCGTATCTGTTTGTACAACTATTCACGCCCTGCCCTTGCGCTTGAGCTCCTCGTGTTCCTCCGCCATGATCTCCGCGTCGATCTTGGCCCCCCGAGACGGTTCGTTACCGTGAAACGTCGCTGGTCCCAATGGGTCTACCTTGGGATCGGCCCTGGGGCACGACGTCCCCTGTCCGTGTGCCCTGTCCAGGGAACGCTGATGTGCCTCCATCATCCTCTCCCCAATCTCCCGCTCGCCCCTATCGAAGCAAAAACGTCAGCGATGTGACTGATTCTGCATGCCAGAAAACGCACAGTTCGTTGATATCAATGTGCCACTGATCCGGGACATGTTTCTTGGGTAGGTTGTGATCCGTCTTGCCAGTGGGCGGCCTGTCCATCGGGGTTCTGTGAGGGGACTTCGTTGAGTGTTGGACAGACATACCGCTGCTCGTGGTCCTCGTAAATTTGGGGGTTTCCCACCTTGGACATCATGGCTCCAGAGCGATGGTCGTGTCCAGTCATGTCTGTCTGCTGTCGTGGTCTGAGCTGGGCTGGCTATAAGACGGGCGTGACATAGGAGTCGTGACATCATGAACGCAGTCCAATTCAAAAGACACCTGACTCGAAGAGAGTATCAAATCTGTTGCAGCACAACGACGACATACAAAAAATGTAGGGACCACCGGCCTGCATCGTCGCCGAAAACAATGCATAGATGCGACAGCGCTAAGACGTGCCAAAACATTCTTCTTCGCCCTGCTTTGGCACAGACCACCCAACGACGACGTGGCCTGTAATTTGACTGAGTGCGTTGAAGCCGAGATGAAAAACTGTGTGGGGCTTGATAGCGAGCATCACGTGCACGGAGCGCTCTGGCCGCATCTCGAGAGGCGATTCAATCTAGGCCGCACGATCGCGGCTTTTGGCACGAATCGTACTGTCGCACACAATGCAAGCGAGCTGATGGACAAGGAAAGGATGCGCGTTAGGAAGCCATCTGTCGTCATAGGCCTGTTCGTAAGATATCACGTTGTCCAGTCGTGCGACCCGACGACCATCGAAGCCGGGCGGTAGTCTGAAAAACCCGGAGCACCGTTCATCATATATAACTCGTCTTGCAGCTTGCAGCATGAGATGCCAACAGGAAGCAGCGAATCTATTTCAAGCACATATGCGTCTATTATCGGATTAACTTGGTCAACGTTCAACACTCTGCAACTTGTCCATCTCGTTCATCACCCCACGGCTGAGACATGTCCGACAGGACATAATGCCCCACTTTGCTACTCGTGATCTTACAATTCGTGATCTTGAGGCGACCTGAAACCTTACGGGTGGAGAGCGCATCCAAGAGACTCTGCAAAGTAATAGCACCCGTGGGCTCGAGCTCCACAGACACCACCTCGTTGGCCTCGAAGCCAAACACCTCTAGAAATTTGAGCCTGTCAGAATGTTCCTCTGATACTTCGGCATGCCAACCCGCTGGCACGTCTCCCTCCGAAAACGTTATATCCTCGAGGTCAAGCACTTCCAGCGCTGGAACCACCATCGAATCTTCATCTAGGTCTTGGCCGTTCAGGGCGCGCCCACCCTCGCTCTGCACGTCCTCGAAGAGATCAGCGCGAGGCGCAAAGAGATTTGGTACGTGACCTCCCATCAACTTGATGTAGGTAAGATGCCGAAGATGGCCCAGTACCTGCCTCCAAAAGGCTGGTTCGAGCGGGGGATAACGAACGTGGATGCTGCGAACATGCATCCAAGGCAAGGCAGAAAACATGTCGGTCGCCAAGCGGTGCAAACGACTTTCCGCTTCTTCAGAGTAATAAATAGTGATTTTAAGAGCTGTCCAGTCCTCAGTTCCCGGGGTGTAGTCGCGTTCAGACCTATGGAAGCTCAGAGACACACTACATGAATAATTTTCCAGTTTTGCCGCGCGAATCGGACTAGAGGGCGATTGATCCCCGGGCGTGATGAATTTGCGCACCAGAATGGGAAAGAGAACGTCAAGGGGGGAATGCTGATCGACGTCATTAATAGACATTGTCGCTTTTGCTTCCGATGGAATGTTGACACAAGTCAGAAACGCGATGACGGTGGAAAGCGCGGCTTCGAGCTCAAGGTGTGAGAGACGGGGTAATTCAATATTTTGGAAGGCATGGAAATCTGTTGCGCTCGCAAGGGCTTGTCTGAGACAGAGATCCACAAGGCCTGGTGCGCTTGCAAGCGCGGCTAAAAAGGTCACCATATCCAGTCGAAACTCCGGTTTCAAGAAGTACAACCGGAGGCTTGTCAAACCACCGAGCTTGAGTGAATGCCATGGTACTGGACAACGGAGGAGATCAAAGGTACGGAGGGCCGGGGTATTCCCGTCAAAGGGTACTGAGGTCCAGCCTGTTTGGACCTCGTCGTCTGTCATAACCACGAAGCGTTGCAGACGGAGAGCCGGAGAGGAAAGCAGGGAACAGACGTCATGAAGACACTCTTCCGTGACTTGCAGAATTAGCTCGCTGATACGTCCGATACAGCCCATCACTTTCTCTGCTATCTTCCATAGCCACGGTTCGTCGAATTGAAATAGAAAGATCACCAATGAGGCGTCTCCGGATCTGGAAATTTGCTCATCTGTCCAGCGAGGAGACACCACAAAATGGTACGCCCAAAGGCCAGCGCAATTCAGCGCAATCGTGCGCCACTCGCGACAAACGTATGAAATTTGGACCCAGCTAGGCACAATGTCGGTGGCGGAATGGCAGACCAAGTAATGGTCGCGAGCACAGTGGATGAATATGGTTTCTATGATATCCGTTGGGACCCGAGAGATGAAAGTGAGGGGATTACTTTGAGCGCAGAGATATATTTGTTAGGTATGAGGGAGGTAAGCGTTGTATGATAATACCAACTTTGGTTTGGCAACCTCTCCGTGGTTACGAGGGACGATAGACATTGTGTCGAGGACTTGGAGCAAAGGGAGGGTAACAGTGCTATAGACAATAGTTAGCATTGCGGTATAGTACTATTTGATGGCTTACAAGGTGCAGATTCGGAGCCTGAGCGGCGATCTTGGACCTCAATTATAAGCTTGGATTGACCGTGCTCCGTCATCTCGGTGACTTACATAAACCGCCAGTACATCTGCCGATGTCGTACGCTGTGATACGATGACACTGGCACGTTTGGTGCTCAAGCGCTTAGTCAGAACGGAAAGCCTTGAAACGCAACAACAACGCGCGACGAAAATGTAGGGACCATGGCGAGATGGCGTCAACCTTGTGGTGTATTGCTCGGTGACTTACAAGAACAATTCATATTTCACACAGGACGATCGTGAAGATGAGACCGACGACATTCCAACCAGCCCAGAGAGCGCGGGTACCAAATTTCTTCTGATTGACGTGTCTCAAACTTGACTCGGTTCCGAAGCAGCGCTGGCGACCGAAGACTCATTTTCTATGATGCCAATATCGAGGCTAGGCGGTGCCTAGCCTCGATATTGGCATCAACTAACCCTCATCCAAACACGATCGAGGTCTTCTCCCCAACCGCTCAAAACCAGCTTTTCAATACGTTCGATATGGTTCAGCACTTTCTCCGTTATCTCCCACATCCACGATTCGTCGAAATCATGTAGATCGATCGCCAATGACGCGTCCTTGGATCTTGAAAGTAGCTCACCTGTCCAGCGATACAAAATGGTACGTCCAAAAGACCGCGCAATCCAGCGCAATCGCGCGCCACTCGCGACAAACGTATGAAATTTAGACCCAGGCTGGCACAGTGTCCTCGTTGCCGGAACTGCACGAGTAATAGTGGTCGCGAGCACAGCGGACGAATATGGTTTCCATTATTTCCGTTGGGACCCGAGAGATGAAAGCAAGAGAGCTCCTTTGAGTATAGAAATTTATCAGTAGGAAAGATCTAAGTATTGGAGTATAATACCAACTTCTGTTTGGCAGCTTCGTCATCGATACGAGGAATAGCAGGCATCATGTCCACGACGTTCGATGACTTACAACTTGAAGGTTCAACGTTTTGGCGCCTAGAGACCGGGGCGAGATCGGTGACAGCCGTAGGACAGGACAACTCATGAATACCTCAATTACATATTTGTGAGTTTGGATCGACTGTCCTCTGTCATATTCGGTGACTTGCATAACTCCAACTGGAACTTTGCCGACGTCATATGTTGTTTCATATGGTGGTACTTGGCAGACACGTTTGACGCTCCTTGAAGCTTGAAATTTGAAACTCCGACAGTTGCAGGGACATAGTGTGTTGTGCGGACGTCGGGCTTGCAAGGGAGTATGCCCGTCATTTCTGAGATCTGAGAGGCCGGACTGACTCAGACCAAGGTTGGGCAACGCATGCGTCGCATATTTATTGTACAAGGAGTACGGGAAGACGATCACTGATCGTGGTTACAATACAAGACCACTAATCGGTAGCGAATAAAACAGGGGTACGCGCAAAAGGATGTGGTGCCTGCCAGCAGAAGCGCAAAGGAGATAAATAGCGAAAGCAGTGAACAAATACGACAGCCAAGATAACACGCAGTGCGGTCCAAACGGGACGTGTTTTCGGTCATGGCTCGGGGATAGGTTCCAAGCCCTCGGCCTCGCGTGCGGATTCCGCCGTCACAGAGAGGACGTCCACGTCTTCTCCGTCATATTTGGCCTCGACCGTTCGCTGTATGCTTACTTCGATCTTTATTGTGGAAAGGTGTCGAGTCAGCACAGCCCCAAGAGATGACATCGACGTACCGAGCGCGTGCGTCTCAAGTCGACACGCTGGAGCGACCAAAGATCAAGATGTCTCTGCGCGTCAAGACAGCGAAGAAAAATTAAGTGCCATGTCACTCCCTCCGCCAAAGGTGACGTACAGCATGGGGTGGCGGACTCCTCGGACTGACCGTTCGGTCGGGGTCCTCTGAGAACGCGCCGTCTGGTATGGCGATATGTGGCGTCTGACTCGCCGTGTGGTACTTCTGGGATCGGCGGATCCTGTTACGTGCGTTAAGGCTATCGAGCAAGTCAGAGAAACACGAGTCAGCGTTATTTCACGCAAAGATCCGAAAGGCGGCACACCTTGCAAGAAGGACGTTGGCGTAAACTGGGTGAAGCAACGGGTATATGAGGGTGACGTATCAGGATAGGGTGGCCGACATACGTTTTCCGACGACAAAGTGAACACCGAGGAATATTCGGTTTTGTGGCAACACGAGCCACTAGTGTGTTTTCAGATTAGTCGCGCATGATACCCGGGGCCCTACTTACGCAGACGAGCGATGCAATCATCCCCATGCTGACAGGATGGTTGGCCCAACTTGGGGGGAGGCACGGTGCTACTTACCACGTGATCGTCCCATTTTGGACCGTCCAGACCGTCAAAATGCCGATGGTGCGGTTCGTGCTGAATCCCAATCATGAACTGTTCAGGTATACGGTCTAGATGAGACAGCGACACACCTTGGTACCAGCGAGCGGTTCGATCGCAAAAGATAGCAAAGGGACACCGTGATCACGATATCGACAAACGCAGAGAGAGCCAATCCCAGCGCAAAAACCCACTACAGCAATCGTTCAATGACTAACAGGCCGAAATAAGGAGGACAGACAGATGGAAAAACATTGGCAAATTTGGAGTAGCGTTTTAACGAAATCCTGGCATGAGTCTGAGCGTCTGACAACATCATACAACAGCCCCCACTTACATCTCAGCCATGGATACTGCGCAACAATCGGTCAATACAAACAGACACGACAAGGTCTCTTACCAGTGGCAGCAACTATGAACAGTCAGATATTGAAAACGTACGGTGAGATCAGATAAGCAGGACACGTACTGAACTGGATAAACGAGAGGGTAACCTGCATCCACGACTGGTCAGGCTCCTTGATGATGCATTGCTATCAGAGACGCCTACCACCAGACTCGCGACCATCAACTTCCGACTTTGAACTACGCCAAAATACACGGTCATTCACAAGTCTAACACTAGGAAGAGCATACCGACATCTGTATATCCGATACGCGAAAAAACTGGCGAGTCGATGGTAGATAAAAAGCGCTGCCCAGCCCTCGGAAGACTCACCTTTGAACCAGAAATGTCACGAATGCCTAAAATCAGGGTCAGATCCCTTTTCTTAGTTGCCTGGAGGACTTCTGCACACCGTCAATGCCACTGTCGGCTAAACGACATTCTCAATGATTATCGCAGTCTTTCTTGAAAATGAAACTTACCCCGACGCTCCTACGTACTATCAGCCCCGGCCAAAAAATCGACGAATTACGCCAACTCACCAAGGAATGACGTCTATCCTATTCAAATCACCGTAAGAGGCGACCACGGAATCCCAAATGGCAACTGCAACGAATGCGGAGTGACACAAGTCAAGGATCCTGGGCGGACCATCAATCTCGGACACTTGCAACATCGCCACAGCTTCAACACGTACCAGGTCGCTATCACCTGCACACGTCAGTTGTCGAATGACGATATGCGCGTTGTGACTCACCAAACACTTCGTCGTCCATCGTTCCCCAGAGTAAATTCGCCAGTATATCCTGAATTGCATGGTCACGCATCCCGAAAAACTGTTGAAATAAGATGTGATCAATTCCCGCTGATGAATGGCCGAAACGGTATTCATCACCCAAATGCAAAGAGCCCCCCCAGAACGAGAGAGCCATAGTCCTTACCCACGTCCATACCAGCAGTCCCTCTGATCGCGTCTATGCGAACAGAAGGGTGAAAAGGGTGCACCAGGGAACCACCATAACCATTATTATATGTGCATGGGTGAGAAGTTGTGAACGCATTTTTGGTATGGCCACCCGCCCCGCGACATCAGCTCCCGTGATAAGACATCCTGCCTTATCTACATATACGAAGTGATTTAGGCAGGCCGAGCCTTTCTTGGTGTGGGAAGTTGTTCGAATGCTGCAATATTTGATACCATGACCATATTCATAGCAACAGCTGTCTCGGAGACTGTACGTCACTTGTAGAGTACGTATTTTGGCATTGCTCACCAGCGCCGAGGTCTCTTGATCTCCAATTCAATAGTCGAGGTTTGACGGCGCTTCGCCAGGAAGTGAGTTCGACATGCGCAGTGCGCCGATTCCCGCCTGAGACATATTCCCCCATACGCTGAATGTCTCAAGCGAATAAATTCGAGAACTATCCAGAGGCTCGCACGTTCTCATTCGAGCTGTCTGGAAACATATCGCAATCGAGACACTCGGAATCCTCCGTGTCAGGCCGGACTATGGAGAGGATGACCGGAACTAAACACCATAGTTAAGAGTTATGCATGGGGAAAACACAACAATCACCTCAAGGACGTGCTGTAGGCCGAGTTATGTAAAATGTCGGACTAATTCGTTCATACAGCATAACCCTGCCAGTGCGCTGGAGCACTGTCAATGCTGATTATATTGCGACCGATCAGTGGCGAGCTCCGACCGAGGCAAACAATGCAATATATTAGCACCTGCCTGGGCAGTTTTGCGGTGGAGCTAGCAGGTACTATATCATAGGGCATCCGCGGGCCAGGACCCTTGGTCAAAGGTAACGCGGATTCCGGCCTATGCGTCACTTGTCAACCTTGAGGCTACTGAGAGCGTCGGTACAACATCTTCGGTCAAAGTCGCTTTCTCGATACGATAGCCCCCGTCGTAACGGCCGTTTAGAGCTTGTGCTAGTGTCAGTGAACCCTTGTTGCAGCTGCCAGTCATGGGAACGAAACGTTAATGGGACCAGATCGATGCAGAAAATAGAACGATTAGGTGACATGGTCTCGAAAGGAAAAAGTGAATTGGAGACAGTGGGAACATCAAAAGTATACGCTCAGCGCTCAGCTGTCGCAATTTTCACATTACTCCCTGCAAAGCGGGCCAGAAATCGGTGAACTCGCGGTTTCTCAGATTTCGCAGCAACTCCAGCCCAGTCAGCTTATTTTTCCTTGGTCCTACCTCTCCTAGACAAGGTTGTTTCCCCTTTCCGCGCAGCCAGCGCTGCGAGCCAAGATTCGAAACGGGCAAACCGTGGATCTCGAGGCAGTGCCCGTTGACCTCCGTCGATCGATCATGATGATGATATAAATGGGTTGTGCCCATCAACTGTGGGACGAGCTACGTCGAAAGGGACCATGTTAGGAGCGGCCTCCACAGGTGCCTTCTTCTACCAGTCAACGCTGGCCGTGATTACTTGTATAGCTTGTGATAGGCCGATGATCCCCTACAGGAAATGATTTCACAACATTTGCTCCTTCTATAGTGGGTGTTGACTGATATGGTGAAATTCACTTGGTTCATACATAACGGAACTAGTGATAGTGATATATGCCCTAACAGCATTTATGAATTTACACCAAGATGGATAGTTATAGGTCAGACACATTGGGAAGGGTTTGGAGGTATCCACAAGGCGGGTAAACAATAGCGAAGTATGGTAGGTAGGGTGTCGCAGCGGGAATCGAATATAAGAGGAATAGTCCACTTGAAACGACACATGAAGGCGAGCCATTTCATACGGCAAGCGAACCTTTTAGGCCATCACCGCGCCGAGCAACAGTTATACCACGAATCGCCACGGTGATGATGGCAAATGTGACGGTAAGCCTGCAAAACGAGGTAAAGAAAAACACGATGTATGATGATCAGACATTTACCAAATTAGCCAGGCAAAAGCCTCCAGGGCATTCAGCTGTCCGCAGTATACAAACACGGTTTCGGTGCTGCGGTAGACATCATGAAAACAAGTCTGCCACTTTGTGGATGACTTACACGCAACTAAGCCCACCACCGAGGGTCGTAGTGATGCCGGCGGCTCCTGCGGTCCAGAATATCCATGTGAGAAGTAAACTAGGTCGCCTGTCAGGGAACCCAACGGGGAAATGAAGCCGATGATCCTTACAAGCAGATATGTGATCCAACACTGCTCAAGAGGTTGTCTGGCAAGACACGAAAGACGAACAGGTACAGCGCAGACAGTATGGCTGTCCATATGGACGTGAACAACAAGAAAGCCGTGCGGTCGCGTTCCTCAACACTGAAGTAGTTGTTACGTTGGGTAAATTGAGCGATAAGAAAAGCGGATATCGATAGCTATCAATGCATTAGGCCAGAAGGCAGGCTGATGTGGTTACAAACATACCTCGATTACGCTGAGAACAACAAGCAATCCAAAAACGACTGCGGAATGTTTCAGACCAGCGACTACGCAAAGACATAAACCATACTGGGGTGGCCCTTGCGAACCCAATCTTCGAAAGCCATTTGTTAGAATGTACGGAAGGTGAGTATGGTGTCTCTCCGGAGGGTCGTGAATTCGTGTAGGTGATCGTCAGAACGTCAGAGTGGAGTGCCAAGCTCGGACGGAACCGCGAGTTGACATGTTGGAGTGGCTGTATCAATACTCCCACGATGACGCCCTGACGTCACAAGTCGACCCATATTCCATCCAAATGTATCAGTCCACTGCGTAAAGCGATGTATGTAGTACATGTGACGAAGATATACGAGGAAGGGACTAGCTAAAACACTCTGCTTATAGAAGATCCTTCATCAGGAACGCAGACCCGGTCTCCTGGGTGTAAGTCACCGCAGAGAACCTTGGGATTGACAATGCGAAATTTATCCAAGGTCGAGTTGTAGCGGCGAGCGATATCCCAGCAGGTATCTCCAGGCTGAATGACGTAGGGGATTGTTGTGCTGGGACAAGGCGCAGGCTTGGCAAGACTGGGCGAAAACGCGAGTCGCCAGATCAGCAGGAGAACGACTGCGACAATAAGAAAGAAAGGGAAAAGCGTCCGATAAGCGCCTCCCCGGAGGACATGACGAGAGCCATGCTGAGCCGGTGCAGATCAGCGTTACGTGTACTCGACGGACGACAGTCTACACACCTCATCTACGGCGAGGGGTTGGTAACCGTCACTACGAGCGGGCGCGGCTTCAACGTCATTGTCACCGCCTCCTTCTGCAGCGACAGCAACGGGCAGTTCGGTAACTGTTGTGCAAAATTGAGATTGTCACCCGCCGAACAAGTTCAGTCCGGTACCTTGTGTCAGTTCTCCGAACTCGGAGCCTTCAGGACCTTTGTACACGAGGCCCTCACGGTCACGAAAGTAGTAACACCCGGTGTCGGCATCGTAGCCAACGCGCTTTATTCCCTCGGGAAGCCTGTAATCGTCCTAGACATTGGGGAGTGTCAATTGACGCGAGGCGGGCATGAAAAGATGACACGCCTCGTCGTATTGCGTCCAGCGCCCCATGAGTAACTGGGAAGGTGGTCCAGCCAAGTGTCGAGCTGGTGACAAAGACAGCCAGCGCAGCAGCCGTATCAAGCACGGCAAGTCCCGAAAGCATGCAGAAACACAAACCAGTAACTTGGAAACTCGTTGCAACGCAATCGCCGTCCCGATATACAACACGGTCTACTCGAAAGTGAAACTCGAACGTTCCATTGTTTTCAAAGAAAGTACTCCAAGCAGAACCCCAAGACGTACAGAAAAGGAAATGTGTCACATCAAGAGCAAACAGATGCGGCGGTTTACCGCCTTCACTACTTGACCTCCATGGCCGACGTTCAGATTCCCCCACTGAACCAAATTCCGGCCCCAGTCGCACCCGATGCATCCTCCGCCTCCGCCCAGCCTCCAGCACAAAACGAAGTCGCGTCAGAGACCCTTTACATCCAGAATCTCAATGAGAAGATAAAGGTTGACGGTCAGCATCCACCGTGCCATACGCGTTTTGTCAGCTGATAGCCATCTCAAAACAGTACTCAAAGCATCCCTGCGAGGTCTTTTCAAATCATATGGCGAGGTCCTCGATGTCGTTGCACACAGTAATTTACGGATGCGAGGTCAGGCATTCGTGTCGTTTGCATCACCCGACATCGCCGCCAAAGCAATGAAGGAGGTCCGAGGATTCCCCCTATACTCAAAACCCATGGTTGGATACCTTTCACTCACGATCCATCTCATCGATGAGCTGACATTCCGCCGTAGCAAATATCATTTGCTCGGACGAGATCAGATGCAGTCGTAAGACGTCTGGATGCCAACAACTTTGAAACACACAAAGCTCAGAGAGCTGAACACAAACGTATGTCATGCCGGAGGATTCCTTGTGCCCATCTAATCTGTGTGGTGCAGGGCAAACTCGCTACTCCAATCCGCTCAAGCAAAAATTCCGTGCAAAGAGAATGGCTGCAGAAAGTAGGACTTGGTGCTTTGCGTTGTATTACCGTTCGATTGACGTGTGTCGTTGCCAGTGGATGGCGCAGCTGCGACCCCCGCTCCCAAGCGACCAGCCGTACAAATGCCCGACGAATACCTCCCCCCCAACAAAATCTTATTCTTGCAGAATCTTCCCGAAAGTGTCACCAAGGACCAGCTCATGGCGCTCTTCTCTCAGTTAGCCTTTGACCCCTTTCACGCCGCCACGTTTGTTGATCGCTAATTTTCAGATATCCAAACCTGTACGAAGTCCGACTCATTCCTACAAAACGAGACATCGCATTCGTGGAATATCTCGACGAGGGAAGCGCAGGCGTTGCCAAGGATGCTCTGCACAATTACAAGCTCGACGGAGAGAACAAGATCAAGGCACGTGATTCCCTTCCTCGTTCGCCCCATGCTCATCCATTTCACAGATCACCTTTGCACGCAAGTAATCATTTATTGTATGATCGTTGTAAGCGTTCTGTAATGAGACATAATCCCGATTTTCTGTTTTTTTTTTTTTGCCTCGCCCCCATGTGAACATCCCTTTTACGCGTGACAGCAAGCACCATGTCATAAATGTCTTGAGCCTTTGCGAGTTGGTGCCTCGCGCAGAATCGTGTTTCTATGGATTCTGTATCAGAAAGGCACTATATCATTCACTGCCACGCGCGAACTCATGGTTCACAACAGTGCCTCGTCCTGAGCATCTTTTTAAGGCTTCCTTCCTTGCACTGCTACCACCATCGACACAACCTACATACTTCAAAATGTCGCGACAACAAACAACTCAATCTTTACTTTTCGTATGCAAAGAGTCGAAAAAAGATAATTCATGCTTACATCGCGTTCCTTTCTCCTTTTTTACAGGAGGACGAGGAAGAATATCTCGATGGCCTTGAAATTTGCGCAGCACACCTGGGTGCGTTTCAACGTCCCCGGGATCCGGCATGAGCAGCACTTCATCCTTTCTTCCATTCCTTTAGACTTGGAAGAAGCGACAGGCACCGAGTTGTCAAGTTCTCATGTCACTCCCGTATCGGAGCGTACGCGGACCTTGTTAGTCCAAGGGGCGACGGCGTCCAGCCGTTCGTACTCACCGATGGACGTCGATTCCAGTGTAGATGAGACGCAAGGTTTGTTTTTTTCCTCCTCCGTCTTCAGTCCATTCTGTCCCTGGTGCTGATATGGTCGATTAGTCGACGATCCCATGGGCTCCACGGCGATGGCGCCGCCTACAAGGGCTAGTCCTGGCGCTCCCGCTGGCCCCACTGCTGCAAGGCCATCGGCTAGGAGCACTGCCCGTCCGGCGTATGGGCCTGCCGTCCCTGCCAAACGACCTACCGATGCGTTCGATACCTCTAGTTCGTCTTCACCTTCCCCTTCTCCAAGTGCCCATTACCAGCCTGCGAAGCGTCGTCACGCATCTTCCGCACCGTCCTCCGTGCCGTCCGGGTCACCTCAACCCGAGCCCACGTTCGGCACCGACCTCGATCCCTTCATAATCGCTCACGACTCCGCTACTCAGCTCCTCCTCGACGAGTACCAGCTCGCCTGGGGCACGGTCTTTGAGATCGCACGTGGCGTCACCAAGCGTTACTGGGATTGGTCCGCGGTGACTAGGGACAAGCTCGAGAAACTCCGCGGAAGCAATGCGATCGCCGCACCCAAAGTGGGATCCGTGATGCGTGGCCAAGAGCCATCTCGGACGGCTGCGGCCGCGGACCTGTGGTGCGTGTTTTTTTACGCCGGGCTTACGCGCCGACGTGACGCGCTGACTCATCTTCATATCATTCACGCCAGGGTCGAGTATGACCGCGAGCAAGACGCGATCATCGAAAATAAAGGCCGCGGACTGGGAGGCTTGGGCCATTGGAAAGGCAAGGACGACTGGTATGGTGGCCGAATACAACAAATCGGCCGGCTTGTGTGCGATGACCATGATGGTCATTTTACTATACACCTGGAAAAACCCGAGATTCGGCGCTCTCACCGCTTTTCCCGCTTCCTGGGCTCGCGTCGCATTCTACAAGTGCGGATTAAAAGTGAAATCCAGCACAAGTATGGCGAAGGCATGCGCACCTTGCTGGGTGGGCACAGATTTATTATATGTGGAAGAGTGTTTCTGCCCTTCCACGCAAAGGAAGGAAGCATGTACTTGATGGAAACTGATCAAAACTTTGCAAGGAATTCCAATGCCATTGATGGAGATCTCCTTCGAATGTCATTAAGTGATTTTGTCACATGGCATAATCCTTTGCAATCAAATATTGGGCAGGTAAGAATGTCCTGCAGTTTAAAAGAGATCTCAGATTGATAATGTAATCTTAGCCAATTAGCAAATGGTCTACTCGATGGGCATTGGGACTTTCTACCTCTGTACCAACCATTGAAATAGATCCTGAGAATATATTGGATCTTGAAGAAATTAGTGAGTATTTTTTTTCTTGCAAAGGCTCTTTTGTTATATGTACTTCTTTACCAGATGTTAGTCCTAAAGACTGGGAGGGAAAGACTCCTACAGAAAAGGTCTTAACAGATGGGTGTGGTTTTATAAATGGGGCTGCTCTTACACAAATCATGCATTGCATGAAGTACAGCAGTAGACCAACTGCTGTGCAAGGTCGAATTGGTGGATCCAAGGGCATGTGGATTCTACATCCTGATCCTTTGGAACAAATATCAGATGGACCTGCAAAGATCTGGATCAGACCATCTCAAACCAAGATTAAGCTAGGTCCAGCTTCTAAGCTTGGTCGAGGGCAAAGGATCTTTGATCTTCTTGCTCCTTCTAGAGTCACTGGTCCTAGCAGACTGTCTTCTCAAACCCTGGTTAACCTCTCCTATAATGGAGTTAGCCAACAACTTCTCAAGGACTTGATGGCATTGGGGATGAAAGAAGAAATCCAGCCATTTATAGATTGGAAGAAAGCTCAATCCATGATTATACTTTGGAAGGCAGTAGAGAGGGCAGGAAGTGTGGTGACTAGTAGGCTAAGAAGACTTTTGGAAGGTTAGTAAATGTGACTGGTAGTGTGCTAATTAGTAGATTGAAAAACACTGTGGTAGGTCAAGCTCGTGCCCTGGGTCTGGGCCAGATTCGTCCTTTGGATGATCAAGGCAAGGAGATTGAGGAAGGAGAAGAAGAAGAACTACTTCAATCCAAAACTGATCCAGGTCACAATAAATATTCTGGCCAGCCAATAACTCTTCATGAAACTGTTTTGGAGCTTCTTCAGGCTGGGTTTCATCCAGAAAAGCTTTCCTATTTGTTTCAGAAACTAGAAAGTGTCATCACTCTGGTTTTGGATAGCTATGTGGAAAAGTTTCATATTCCTGTCATGGAATCATGTGAAGCTTATATTGTTCCTGGTAATTATTTTCTTCATTCCAACTCTACTGCTAATACTACTTCTAGATCCTCATGGGGTTCTGGAGGAAGGCCAGATCCATTTTAGATCTTCTGAGCCAATTATCAATCCCTCTACTGGTGAACAGACTAATATCATCCTTGGTGATGTTCTTGTAAGTATTTTCTTTAATGAATATATGCTTTATACACTTCAATTTAAGGTATCCAGGAATCCTACAAGACTTCCTTCAGATGTTCAAAAGGTAATGAATTGCTCGTATATTCTTATAACTTATTATTATTGTAAAAACAGGTTAAAGCAGTTGCTCATCCAAAACTGAGTAACTATGCCAATGTGATTATATTTCCTATCAAGGGAAAACAATCCTTAGCCAGCTACCTTGGTGGTGGTGGTAAGCTAATTATCCTTTATTTTTATATGATCAAGTATTGAAATTACTCTTAGACTATGATGGTGGTAAGTGAATGTAAATCAAATTTTTTCTTGCTTATTTTCTATAGACACTGTCATGATCAACTGGTGCAAGCCCTTGGTGGAGCAATTCAAAGGCTCACCTCTTTGTTTGACACCTTCTGATCTCAACACATTTTTTGAAAGAGAAGTAGAGCATGTCAGGGACTTTGATATGAGAGTTTCAGTCCTTGGATCCAAAGTAGCTCAACAAGAATTTCAAAGGGTTCTTCTACTAGGGCTTGCAGAGACAAGAGTAGGGCTTTACTCAAAGTTCCAAGATACTGCAATTTATGAACTTGGATATGGAAGTCAAGAAGCCATTCATTTGGCATATATGTTGGTTTTGTTGTCTTTTTTAAAAAAGTATATTATCAATTTTCAATCTAGGTTTACCACTTGCTTGGATGCAAGCAAGACTGGGCTTCGAGTTAAGCTTGCTGTTTTTGATCATGATCAGAAACAGTGGGGGGGCAAAGATCCTTGGTATGCAACACAGGTGAAAGGAAAAAATTCCAAAAATGCATACCAAAAGCCTCTTCTCATTCGTGAAGGCACACCATTTATCCTTGATGCCTTGGTAATGGAGGGAAAGAAACTGAGAGATGAGACTCTTCAAACCTACAAGGCACTGGAGGTTCAGTCAGGTAAAGATCAAGAACTAAGCAAGCCATGGTCAACTGCAATGGAAAGAGCTACTGAAGCCAAGTCACAAGATATTCCTGGATTCTATAAAAACTTGGAAGATATCCAGCTCCATGTTGATGAAGCCTATGCTTTGTTTAAGAGGGCTGTGACAATCAGTCAAGGTTCTCATGAGCAGAAGTCCCAATTATCCAAAGTGGCATTTGACAAGGCAGCCTCTACTTTTGCAGAGTTTCCCACCTTCAAGGATTTTCTGTTCTTCTCTGATAATGATGTTGCAATACTGAAAGCTTCTTTTGCAAGTACCAAGTCCCTTACTTTTGCATTTTCAGTTGCCTTCCATGATCTATGTATCATCAAAGCCCAAGCTGCTGGTGACATTGCCCTTACTCAGCTTTTTGCTCAGTGCATTACCATTCCTAATGTTGTTACTCGTACATTATCTCAAGCTCATGACACAAGTATATGATACTAGGCACTCACTACCATTCACTATTTCCATTATCCCTTTGGAATATCATAGTTGCTCGTGCTGTGAGTAGGTTACTGATGGGTAACAACACAAGTCCGCCCGCAACACTGCACAGGCCCGTACTACTCATGGTATGACCTATTTCCCGCAAGGTGTTTCACTCACCCAACAAAAAACTAACAACATAATGCATTCCGAATGACATGCAAATACATACTGTTACCTGGAAATAAATTTACTCCATTTCTGCTGCCAGATAACTGCGATGGGATTGTTCGAGATCCATGTTTCGGGTAAAGTGCGGGAGTTGCCAGCTCTGTGAGAATGCTCGATAGTGAATGCTACTAGAAAATGGAGGCAGCCTATAGTTGAGCTTTAGTCGTGATGACGAGGGCAGTCACCGGGAACGCTGAGATAGCCCGAAGTGGTGAATGTTTGGGTATTTCTGTTTATTCGTGTCCCACCGCCGGAGAAGATCTCGGACGGCTTTGATTTACTACTCGTCGCGTCGGCAGCAGGCGGGCCTGGAGAATGTTTGGTCCTCTTCAGCAGAGGGACGACGAGCGCGACCCCCTGCGATGGGGTGCGACGGTCGCCTTTACAGCCTGCGAGGCAGTAGTGTAGCACAAAGGGACATGATTGAGATGGCACTAGCGCAGGCGACGGACATGATAGAATAGGACATACGTGTAGGTCGTCCAGGCCGAGCGCTTGTTCTATAGCTCATTCTTGTTTACTACCCTCCGAGGAATCTCGGGTGGGTTGAACGTCCTCGAAAAACGACGGTCAGGAGGTGTTCTGTTATTGAACGCCCAGGCGACTGGAGTTAGGCTCCGAACACGATCGGGGAGTTAGGTTTGCTCACGGTCGCGGTATTTTGACGACAGGTGAGGTGTACATAGGTAATATTTGGTGCCTCGGAACTATAAGATTTATGTAAGTGCGCGAGAAGCGACTTGCGTGACTTGACCCTATCTCTTTCCACCACCTCACGTCAACTCTCCTTCACGGCCTGCACCCTACCCACCACCTGGACCGCAATGTCTTACCAGATCTTTTGCATAGGTAACCCTCTCCTCGATATGCAGGTCCGAGATGGAGAAGCGCTCCTGAAAAAATATGATCTCAAGGCCAACGACGCGATCCTCGCCGAGGAAAAGCATCAGCCAATGTGGGCCAACTCCGCCTTGCCCAATGTCCTCCTCATCCTTACTGATGACGTCCACCGCAGCTACGAGCAGATCGTGAAAGAGTACACCGTCACGTACGTCGCTGGAGGAGCATCCCAGAACGCTGCGCGTGGGGCTGCTGTGAGTATATTACTCACGATCGTGCGTACAGCGGATCTGATTACGCCATTATTAGTACGTTCTCCCTCCGAAATCGGTGGTATACACCGGATGCGTGGGTGACGACGATCTCGCGAAGCAATTACGCGAGGCGAACAAGCGGGAAGGGCTGGACGAGGTCTACCTCGTCAAGCAGGGCGAGAAGACGGGTGCCTGTGCTGTCGTCATCACGGGCCACGACCGGTACGTGCTTCTCCTCGTCTTGTCCTGCCGCGGATCGTTGACCCCGGGATATAGGTCGCTAGTGACGACGTTGCGCGCCGCTGAGAAATTCGACGTGTCGCATCTCTCATCGCCGACCGTCGCCCCGCTTATCGATGGTGCCAAACTGTTCTACGTCGAAGGGTTCTTCCTCACGCACGGGGTCAAGTCGGTGCTCGAGCTGAGCAAGCACGCGTCGAGCAGCGACAAGGTACGTCCTCTCCCACATCCAACGCACGTTGGCCGCTGACACGTGGGCTAGACGTTCGTCCTGAACCTCTCCGCGCCATTCATCCCTTTGTTCTTCAGTACCCAGCTCGAGCAAGTCCTGCCCTACACGGACATCGTCATCGGCAACGAATCCGAAGCCGAGGCATACGCCAAGGCCATTCTCAAGTCTGACACGACTGACATTGCCCAGATCGCCAAGGGCATTGCGGGATATTTCAAGGCCAACACGCGTCCACGCATTGTGGTCATCACTCAGGGCGCGGGCTCGACTATTGTCGTCGACGGGGCGAACCCGACGGAGCACAAGGTGTACCCTGTGACCCAGATCCCCAGCAGCGATATCGTGGATACCAACGGCGCTGGAGACGCTTTCGCTGGAGGGTTCTTGGGTGCGTACGTTTCTGGGAAGAGCCTCGAAGAGACCGTCGAGGTTGGCCACAAGATGGGGGCCATGTGTGTCAAGTTGGTGCGTATGCCAATGTCGAGCTACGTCGAGTGGCGATTTCTGACTTTTGTTTCACGGGCAGGTCGGCCCCCAGTTCAAGTGGCCCAAGGTCAACGTGCTTTGATCACCCAAGCCGAGACGAGTTCCCTATAATCTCTCCTTATACTATTTATACCTTCGCTCTCAACAGCGAGATACGTGTATCGTTACCTGGATGTCATCACATCGTAAGCTCTCCACAGCATGTAGCATTGAACCGTCTTACTACCTCATCAAATGCAATTTATGATATCAATTGATTCGACAGGTCCAAGATTAGTGTTGCATTTCTGATGAGGTAAACCCAAATCTGTTTAATTCCTATCTTCCTATCACTTGCCGCATGATATCTTCACCCTCGCATTTCGATAATCGCTAGGTCTCGCTCCCCGACGACCGCGTGCAACTTGACGACCTTCCACTGCCATGCCGTACCAGATTTTCTGCATGGGTGATCCCCTTGTCGACATCCAGGTCCGCGGTGGAGAGGCACTCTTGGAAAAGTATGGGCTCGAGCCCGACAACGCGATTCGCGCCGATTCGCGCCACCAACCCCTGTGTGTCGCCAGTCCAGCGCGATCTCACACGATCACTGATTCCGCCGCAGCTACGACGACATCTCGAGAGACTACGCCGCAACGTACGTTGCCGGAGGAGGGGCTCAAAATGCCGCACGTGGGGCTGCCGTGAGTACATGACCCACGATCGTGTCGCTTGATCCGATCTAAATCCCACCCGGGGACAGTACGTTCTCCCGCCCAAATCGGTGGTGTACACGGGGTGTGTAGGCAACGACGAGCTCGCGGCGCGGTTGCGGGCTGCGAACACGCGGGAGGGATTGGATGATGTGTATCTCGTCAAGGAGGGGGAGAAGACGGGGGCGTGTGCGGTGATCATCACCGGGCATCACCGGTGGGCTCTTGTCTTGTTCCCTGCGTTTTCCGAGTTGTGCGGGTTGACGCGTGGGATAGGTCGTTGGTGACGACGCTGCGCGCCGCCGGCAAGTTCGAGGCGTCGCATCTGTCCTCTCCGACGGTCGCCCCACTCGTGCGGGACCCCCGATTATTCTACGTCGAGGGATTCTTCCTCACGCACGGCGTCGCATCCGCGCTCACGCTCGCCCAACACGCGTCCTCGAACGACAAGGTACGCTCCGCTGCGCGCACGTTCTCGCTGACTCCGACGCCCGCGCAGACCTTTGCCCTGAACCTCTCCGCCCCGTTCATCCCCTCGCGCTGCGCCGCCCATCTCGCGCAGCTCCTCCCCTACACAGACCTCGTCATCGGGAACGACGCCGAGGCGCGTGCGTGCGCTAGTGCTGTCCTCGGGTCTGGCGTGACCGACGTCGTTCGGATCGCCGAGGGCATCGCGGCGTACCCCAAGGCCAACGCGCGGACGCGCGTCGTGGTCATCACCCAGGGCGCGGACGCGACCGTCGTCGTCGACGGGGCGCATCCGGGGGTGCATCGGGTGTATCCGGTGACCCCGATCGCAAGCGAGTTGATCGTCGATACCAACGGGGCGGGGGACGCGTTCGCAGGGGGGTTCTTGGGCGCGTACGTTTCTGGGAAGAGTCTCGAAGAGTCCGTCGAGGTGGGTCACAAACTGGGGGCCATGTGTGTACAGCTGGTATGTGTCGTTGGGCTCCGCATGGAAGCGAGACTGACGGACGCGTTGTTTCTCTTTCTGTTGCGGGCAGGTCGGGCCCCAGTACAGATGGCCCAAGGAGTCGCTCTGATCTTCGAACAGTGGAACGGATTCCTTGTCGTTGTATACCACTCACTCCCCAGCATGTAGCGCTTAGTATACTCGTCAAATGCGGATTTGTGATATCAATTAGTTCAGTAAGATTGTCATGCCTGAAGAGTGTCTACGAACGTTCTGCAACATTCAACAAAAGCGTCGCGTCCACGCGCGCTGGATGCAAGTAATGTAGTGCGAACACAACCAAAAAATGTCACCAAAGAGAACTAGAATGCCAAGTCAATATAATACCATGGGTAGAGTACACGTTTACGAAGGGGGTGGAGAAGCGAGAGATTCCTGTCTCAGAATCTGGAGCATTAGATCGAGTACCGTGGACGTGACGCTTGGCACACTGACCTGCGTCAATAGCTCGGCTAGCCCAAGGACGGTCAACATGGAGCCAAGTAAGATCAAAGAGAAACCGACCTGGATTCAGCATAGGTTCGCCGTCTTCCGTGAGCATTTGTTCCATCTCGAGGGGACGTTCCAGGGGATGAGGAGACGTATATGAATGACTGGGAGAAAGTAAATCCCGAACTATGCTCGTTTCGCTATCGGTATCATTCCCTCCCTCGTTTGGTGGCTCGCACGATGTAGGTGAAGGGATATGTTGCTGGCAGTTTGAAGATAGCCGGGCGTCGGGTATACTTGACACTCGACCATCGGCGGATGACTCTCCATCTATAGTAGTGGACATCGCTTGGCGGCGATTTCATTGACATGTGAAAGAGACTCACTAGTTGCAGAAGGTGAAACCAGTGAAGGGTCGATGACAGCGGTCTCGATATCGCCAGGCTCTGAGACGTCTTCCATTCCGGTATGGCCTAACGAAGGGTCAACTGTTAATGCAGGACTACTCATGCGCGATGACGATGATTCGCCGTTGCTCGATGAGCTGATACCGTTCGATATTTGTTGGTGGGCCACATCGTCGGGATGGGGATGGATCACGGCGCCAGGACGATAATATTGTGGTGGTGGATTGTAATAGGGATGAGCGTAGCCGGGATGTATCATATGCGGTGGAGGCGGCTGTGAACCATCTCCAGGCCAAGGTGCATGCCAGCTCGCCTGATGCAACCGAGCCGTGGATGTAGGACCTACAGCAGGAGGATAGTGGCCATCGACCATCACGCCTGGTGAAGGCATCATGACTACAAATGTTGGCATCAAGAAGTCACGCTAGAAGGGACATGCTCACCGCCGGTGAATGTGTGTTGACGATAATAACTTTGTGGACCGCTTGGAGAAACCGTGGACGGAGGAAGGCAGGCAGGCGCTACGGGGTTCTCCTTTGATGAGGGTGTTCTACTGCGACTCTTTGATCGCGAACCGGAGGAACGAGGGGCCTGATCAGCCGCCGAGGCCCTCCGGTCTGGCCCATCTGCAGGCTCGATCACGACCCCATTATGCCTGACAGGCGCGTTGGCGAAGCGAGCAAGGCGAGATGCATGCACTGACCTCGATTTTTGATGTCTCCGCAGAGCATCAGTCTGGACGGCTGTCAGCTCCGTGCACGAGGCGGAAAGAAGGGAGACGAACACGAGTGAACCTGGCATCGCACTGAGGACAAGCACTGCAGAGGGAGTGTGTACGCGTGCCCCTATAATCAGCAGAACACGTACAATCCGGGCACGGAATGCAACTTGGTCGTGCGCTGGTGTCTCTTGAGATCGGCCTCCCTGGCAAACTGCTTGTTGCAGCCGTTGATCCGGCAGGGCCATATGGTGGACTCTGAGGGCTTCTTGGGGGAGTCCTGGTGTTGGGTCTTTTTCTTGTGGGCGTCCTTCTTCTGGTCGGGCTACGGCCGATGCGACGATCCGATGGAGGAGCGAATACGAAATGATGCGGGTGGCTGATTCAACGGGCAGTTCCGCTGTGAACGATGGACGCTACGCACTGTCTGCTTCGACTGCCGGACCATCGCTTTTTTACGCAGACTCGGCCAGATCTCACAAAGACGGGTCTTGAGGATATGTTCTGTCGTCCGCGCCGATGCTATGCCTTCGGGATGCGGTGGCTGAGGAATCCCAGGCTGTTGGGTTTTGGTGGGTGGCTCAGCCCACCTTCAACTCCTAAGCAACATATACATGCACAAACACATTGCGTAATCAACCCCCCACCTCCACCCCCACCTCCACCTCCTCGTCTCCGCCCACCACGGCCTTCTCCATGAGCTCGTTTTCAGCGCATATAGGCCCATCAAAGTAGTCAGGCAACCTGGTCCCGTCGGGCGCGATACCGCAGTGGCTGCCGAAACGTGTCAGATCATGCGAGCAATAGGAACAAGTGTCCTTTACTCGATTATTTGCTTCCAATATGTCTCGAACTCAAACTCGAACTCGTAGTCGCCCCCGAAATCAGCATCAAGCTGAGACCGTGGCACCAACTTGAACAGGTCTGGATTAAAGCGCATCTGCCACGGCCAAGTCATTCTCCAACAGGCACATTAAATGTTGACTCCAAACCTTGTCCCTGGTCACGGGGTCCAGAAAAGGGGCGATCCCTTTGTAGAAGAAGTTTAGCAGCAGCGGAAGATTGGTCACGATGGCGCGCCCCAGTGTTTCGACGTAATGTTGCTGAAGGATCGTGAGTACCTGTCAAGCACATCAAGTAAGTTGCTAAAATGTGCGAATCGAGATCGAATGCTTACCTTGCTTGCTACAGATATAGAAGGATTAGTACGCAGGGTGGTCGTTTTGTAATCAACGATGATGACAAGCGACTCTTGACCTGGCGGCATCATGTCCTTTGCGCGTTCTCTGTTGGCTGCCACGTCAAGACCAGGCACCACTGATAACAGTCAAACTCACAACCACCATACGAGATGCCTCAGCTGACGGGGGCTGGTCTCGGTGTTTTCTCTCCCCGGGCGCATATAGAGGATGGGTCGCCCATCTTTATCAAATCCTGTAAGAAGGCTATGTCACCTATCAGTTCAAGTTACACACTCGCCCCATCAGAATGAGACAGACATTTTACCGGTCTCGCACTCTATCTTGACCTGGAATGGACATGAGTAACCTCGCGAAGAATAGTGACACGTCACCCTGACTCGCCTCATCTG
This sequence comes from Afroboletus lepidellus, assembly GCA_038094355.1. Classification (NCBI taxonomy): domain Eukaryota; kingdom Fungi; phylum Basidiomycota; class Agaricomycetes; order Boletales; family Boletaceae; genus Afroboletus; species Afroboletus lepidellus. Next base: position 26,838 of record JBBPUA010000027.1, on the reverse strand, counting down.
GCGGGATGAGATCTGGCTTATATTCACGCCTCCACTCCAAGGTTAATTTGATTCTTTTCTCCGCATCCTGCATTTTCCACTTTGCAGCACGCATGTAGCGAGGGATGGTATCAGGTTTGCGCAACCATCGAAGCTCCCATTTGTGATACGGATCCGAAGCGTGTAAAAGGAGGGAGTGAGCGTACTTTGGAGCGATAGGATGGTCAGGTACTGAGTCGGACAAGTGGCTAGACAGCATACCTCACTGAGCGCTTCTATCTGTGCGGTCTGCTCCTCGGAGTATGTGTGAATTGGCCTGGTCACCGTCTCCGACTCTGGCGTTGTGAGCACGACGGTCGTGGGTGGCATTAGAGAGTTGGGAAGGAGTGGTAAATTGAGAGAGACAAGGTTCTTAGTTTACCATTCCCAGACCCGATTACGGACCGGGACCAAATCGGTAATCGTCGCGGAGTTTGACTCTCTCCTTGACCTCGTCCGGCCATGCATCTCATGTACACCCTCGATGCCAATGGAAACAGAGTATACACCCTCAAGGTGCGTCCGTTTGTTGTATATCGAGCCACTTCTGTTCACTATTGTCTGTAGAAAATGACTGACGAGGCCAGGATCACCAAATCCGCGCATCCAGGTATGACTGTCTTGACCTTTTTTCGTAGCTGTGCTTCAAAGGCCCTCGTGTAGCGCGTTTTTCCCCAGATGACAAGTTTTCTCGACACCGTGTCACTATCAAAAAGCGATACGGCGTTTTGCCCACACAGCTCCCTTCTAAGCCAATGTAATAACCTCCCCCGCGGTAACTGAATGGTTTGTGATGTAATCCGCGTTTCCTTTGGTTGAGAATATGATCCTGGTTTCCATAGACACGGATTGTCTAGTTCCACATCGTCCCAACAAATCCGGTAGTTGTAGTAGTCGCGGTTGGATTGGCAGAGTGCTGATAAAGAAACCTATTTAACGGGCGATACGCATACCTGACCTCAAAGAGACTAGAAGGGCGTGTGAAACACTTGAAAACCGGAGTTCGCCGAGAAGGTGGTCTGAATCGCGTCTTTTTTGCTGCTTGTGTTGGAACTTGGAAGCATATCAAGCTACTCGTCTTTCGACACGGATTCCGACCCTCGTGCACGCCTGCCCGATACAGTCTTGGTACCAGACTGAACCCCAAAACTGAGCTTTGATTCGTTGCGTCATCCGGTCTATCATCGGGATAGCGGTGGCATGGTAAGTGGGAGCGTCGAAATTTTGTAATTCTGATTGGAAGAGGCTATCGATCCATAGCATCCTGTTCTTTCGGTTGAAGTGCTCCGCACAATCCGGGACCAGGCTGGGTGACTCATTGTGATGGGGAAAGTTGACCGTGCGGGCCGAGAGTGCAAAGATGCATGTGTCATGACTCATCCCCTGACTCGATGTCGGACTCGTGGGCCTTCCGACGGATACTTGCGTCGGAATCAAAAACACGCCATCCACCGGTGTCTTGGCGTGCCCCCGCTGGAAAGTGTATTGGTGAACACGTCACCTGGCCATGGAACTTGTCAACTTGAGTCACTAACACAGCTGGTAGGTGGCTGCTTCCGAGCTTGTCAGCAAATCTTGGCAGCCAGCCGCAAAGAAGGTTGTGGCGCGGAGACTTCTTAGCCGGTGACTTTTGGGGGTTCAAGATCACACCTGTAAGTGGCTGAGCCGATCCTCCCGTATCGTGTGCAACTAGTCAGACCGATAATACCAGCGATGCGACTGTGAATTTGTAAGCGAGCTAATTTCGTTGGGAATGTCTGTATATAAACTCAATGGAATTCGCTCCGATCACGATCACTTCCCTCTACCCGTTCGGTCAACATGGACCAGGGGGTGACGACTCCCCTACCCCCTCCTAACCATACCGAACACCTCGAAATCCTCGAGGTCAATGCCACTCCCCACGTCGACATCGAAAAGGCAGAAAACACCTTTAACGAGCTCGCACGTCAGCTCTCTAGGCGTTCAGTCGTGGTAGACCAATCCAAACTGACTTCACGCACTGCCTCCGTGTACAGCGGGGACTTGGAGAAGGGCAAAGAAGCTGACAAGCCGTTCGACCTTCGTGAATATCTTACATCTTCCAATGATGCTAATCAAGCTGCTGGAATTAAGCACAAGCACGTCGGAGTTACCTGGGAGGACCTCGAGGTCAAGGTCATCGGTGGAGCCAACCACAAGGTGAGTGATCCGATATTCACCCGATTTCCTCCTCACTAACAGCTTGAAACAGATTTACATAAATACTTTCGGAGGTAGGGTTTACACGCCAGTAGTGCCGCTGACTTAACTGAGCCGATTGGACGTAGATTCTGTCGTTAATTTCTTCCTTGCACCCTTGCTTTGGTTATGGGGATACATCATGCGCGTCATACCTCATCGCCAACCCCCCACAAGAACCATTTTGCACAAGTAAGTCGATATTACAACCTTATCAGTCATCGCATAATACTCATCGTACGTAAGATCATCCGGCGTCCTCAAACCTGGCGAAATGTGCCTGGTTTTGGGATGCCCCGGGGCAGGGTGCACTACATTTCTCAAGGCTATTGCTAATCAACGGGATGAATACGCAGCCGTCGGAGGTGACGTTCGGTATGCTGGCATCGACGCCACGGAAATGGCCAGGTACTACAAGGGCGAAGTGGCCTATAATCAGGAAGGTATGACCCGTCGTACCCACAGCCGTATCTTTCGAATCTGATTATTTGTCAGGTGACATTCACGTATCCACGCTGACGGTCGCTCAAACACTGGAATTCGCACTCTCGACAAAGACTCCTGGGCCGAATGGCCGTCTCCCAGGCGTGTCCAGAAAAGAGTTTGACACCATGGTTCAGGACGCCCTCCTAAAAATGCTCAACATTTCTCATACACATCAAACCCTTGTCGGCGACGAATTCGTACGTGGCGTATCGGGGGGCGAGCGGAAGCGTGTCAGTATCGCAGAAATGATGGCGACGCGTGCTCGTGTGCAATGTTGGGACAACTCGACTCGTGGCCTCGATGCGTCCACCGCGTTGGACTTTGTCCGATGCTTACGCATTATGACCGATGTGCTTGGTCAGACGACCTTTGTCAGCTTGTAGGTTTTATGACTATCGGACGTCGGCGTGTGTTAACCACCGGTTTCAGGTATCAAGCTGGCGAGAGTATCTACGAATTGTTCGACAAGGTCCTTGTGTTGGACGAGGGCCGTCAGGTGTACTTTGGACCCATTTCGGAAGCTCGTGCGTACTTTGAGAACCAGGGCTATCGGCCTCTTCCCCGTCAAAGCACGCCTGACTACTTGACTGGCTGTACGGACCCTAATGAACGTCAGTTCGCCCGTGGTCGCTCAGAGCGTGATACGCCATCTACCCCTGAAGGCCTCGAAAATGCTTTCTATGGTTCGCTCACTTGCGGCAAACTTCAACAATCTCTTGGCGAGTTCAAACATCGTATGGAGACTGAGAAAGAAGATCAAGAAACGTTCCGTGCCGCTGTGTTCGCCGACAAAAAGCGCGGTGTCTCGCGCAAGAGCCCGTACACGCTCGGGTTTACCGGTCAAGTAAAAGCACTCACGATCCGGCAATTCCGCGTCCGTCTTCAGGACAGATTTCAACTGACGACGAGTCTTGGAATGGATATCGTTAGTCCCATTGCCTCGATTATAGTCGATTCTAATGGTCTCTCTAGATACTAGCATTGGTCGTTGGTGGCGGTTTCTTCAATTTGCCTCACACGGCCGAAGGAGGCTTTACGCGCGGTAGCGTGATTTTCATCGGAATGTTTACTATTTGCTTCGAAGCGTTCTCCGAGGTACGATCCTTCCATTGCTCGTGTGCTTGCTTGTTTATCAACGGTGTTTAGATGCCCATGATGATGTTGGGGCGGCCAATAGCAAACAAACAAATTGGCTATGGCTTTTACCGGCCCTCTGCCTTGGTGTTTGCCAACTTCTTCTCGGATTTACCATTCTCGGCGGTTCGTGTTTTCGTTTTCGACGTGATCATATATTTCATGCCAGGCTTGTGAGTTACCCCAGTGGATTTTGTATCCATCCCTCATTTTGCATTAGGGCACGCTCTGCTGGTGGATTTTTCACTTTCCACTTATTCATCTATCTGGCCTACTTGGGCATGCAAGGCTTCTTCCGAACATTTGGGTTGTTGTGCATCAACTTCGATAGCGCGTTCCGTCTCGCTACGCTTTTCATCCCAAACATAATTCAATATACGGGATACATTATATCCACATTTCAGATGAAGCGATGGTTGTTCTGGATCGTAGGTTTCTTTATTCCTTGCGGGTCCTTTTCTAACGTATACACAGAGCTACCTGAACCCCTTGTCTTATGCATGGGCCGGTGCCATGGAGAACGAATTCATGCGCACGTCACTGACCTGCGATGGCGCTTATGTCATTCCAAGGAATGGGCTCGGAGTGACCAAATACCCGTTCGTAGTTTCACTCTCAAGTGAATAACTAGCTAAGACTCGTCTTTCAGGGACTCCTTGGGTCCTAACCAGGTTTGCACCCTCTTTGGTGCCCAGCCAGGCAGCGATGTTGTGGTTGGTAACAGATACCTGGAGGTCGGATATGGTATCACCACCGCAGACATTTGGCGGCGCAATCTGACCGTGCTCATTGGCTTCCTGATCTTCTTTTTGTTCGCGCAAGTGGTCGTCATTGAATACTTCTCGGTGAGGCTTTTCCGGATATTTTATTTTTGATACGAGCGCTAAATAATTCGTAGCCCAAGATGTTGGGCGGTTCGGTTTATATCTATGCCAAGGAGGACAAGGAGACAAAGGTGCTCAACGAAGTTCAGCGTGAGAAGAAGACGCGACGTCGCGATGACGAGAAGACGCAGAAACAGTCACGTGATGATGACAAGTGCGTCTCAGCAATGAAACATGTCGTTGTACTGATCTCCGTGTTTTAGGGCCAGCCGCCAAGGACATCGAAGGGCATTTACGTGGGAGGACCTCAACTACCACGTTCCGGTACCCGGTGGAACGAGAAGACTGCTCCATGACGTTTGCGGCTATGTTAAACCCGGGACGTTGACGGCGCTGATGGGTGCCTCTGGTGCAGGTACGTTAGCATTGCGACAGCTTGAGCAACAGAAATCTGATACGTTTGACAGGGAAAACCACATGTCTTGATGTCCTCGCACAGAGGAAAAATATTGGTGTTGTATCGGGTGACATCCTAGTCGATGGGCGGTCTATCGGCGCAGACTTTGCCCGCGGAACTGCGTATGGTACGCCAGATACTCCGAAACTACCGGCAACTCCTAATATCTATACATAGCTGAACAAATGGACGTACACGAAGGAACAGCCACGGTTCGCGAGGCACTGCGGTTCTCCGCATACTTGCGACAACCCACCGATGTCTCTATCAAGGAGAAGAACCGCTACGTTGAAGAGATCATTGAACTTTTGGAGCTTCAAGACTTTACGGAAGCGCTCGTGATGACCTTGAGTGTGGAGGCGCGCAAACGGCTGACTATCGGCGTCGAGTTGGCGAGCAAACCTGAACTCCTTTTGTTCTTGGACGAGCCTACGTCGGGCTTGGATGCGCAGAGCGCATGGAACTTGGTGCGCTTCTTGCGCAAACTCGCGGACCAAGGACAGGCCATTCTGTGCACCATCCACCAACCCTCGAGCTTGCTCTTTGAGAGCTTTGACCGTCTCTTGTTATTGGAGCGGGGCGGAGAGACCGTCTACTTTGGCGATATTGGCAAGGATTCGCAGGTCATCCGGGAGTACTTTGCCAGGAACGGGGCGTTTTGCCCTGCGAACGTCAACCCGGCAGAATATATGCTCGAGGCGATCGGTGCTGGGCTCTCTCCCCGAGTCGGGCCTCGTGATTGGAAGGATGTGTGGCTCGATTCGCCTGAATATCAGCGAGTACGTGCTGAAATCAACGAAATCAAGACCCAGGGCTTGGCCATTCCCGTTGCTGAGAAAGACCAGACACGTGCATGTATGCTGTCAATTTCTGGTTTTCTGCGTCTTTCTGACTCTGTATTGCAGACGCAACGTCCTTTGTGTACCAGCTCCGCACGGTCATCAAGCGGAACAACATCGCGCTGTGGCGTTCTCCCGACTATGTGTTCAGCAGGTTGTTCGTGCACGCGTTCGTTTCGTTGTTCATCTCGCTGTCGTTCTTGAACTTGGGACACTCGATTCGAGATCTGCAATATCGCGCCTTTGCAATGTAGGTTTCCCCACTCTTTTCCGCGGCAGGCTTGATGTTTAACGCGTATCTCTGTCTTGCAGTTTCTGGCTCGCCGTGTTACCTGCGATTATTATGACCCAGCTTGAGCCCATGTTCATTTTCAACAGACGTAAGTATACTCATGTCCCTCGAAAGACCGTTCTCACGTGTCACCTAAAGGAACCTTCATCCGAGAGTCGTCGAGTCGGATATATTCGCCCTACGTTTTCGCCATCGCTCAACTTATCGGCGAGATTCCATACTCGATACTATGCGCGATCGTATACTGGATTCTGATGGTGTACCCGATGCACTTTGGGCAGGGCTCTACTGGTTTGAACGGGACTGGCTTCCAGTTGATGATCATCATCTTCATGGAGCTGTTTGGTGTTTCCCTTGGTCAGCTCGTCGCGGCGCTATCACCATCCATCCAGATTGCCGTCCTCTTCAACCCCTTCCTCGGAACTGTTTTAGCATTGTTTTGCGGTGTCGCCATCCCATACCCGACTATGGCCAGCTTCTGGCGCGACTGGCTTTACCAGCTGGTGCCTTACACCCGGACGCTTTCGACGATGCTCTCGACGGAACTCCACGGTTTGGTCATCCAGTGTGCTTCCGACGAGTTCAACGTCTTCAACCCCCCCGCGAACCAGACTTGTCAACAGTGGGCAGGTGACTTTGTCAGCGCCTTTGGCGGATACCTCGACAACCCTCTTGCCACGAGCGCATGCCGCTACTGTCAATATTCGGTGCGTCGTGTTGCTAAACTTGCGTGGCTGTCGATCTGACCGGTGGACGAAACAGGTCGGAGATCAGTTCTTTGCGCCGCTCAACATCGCCTTCGACAATCGTTGGCGTGATGCATTTATATTGTTCTCGTATTTCGTTTTCAACGTCATCGTGACCATCAGTACGTCCTAGTGTCGTTGGCTTCCCCGCGGTGTCTGACTATTGCTCTCTTCTAGTCGCATCACGGTTCTTGCGGTATGCAAAGCGGTGATTAAAAGAGTCCATTCGACGGACCACCTATTCCTTCTTTTCCCTCCTCGGGCACGATGCCGCACGATCGAGAAGCTGCATCCCGGTCACGTTTTCCCCTTCATCACGTCATTCTGCCACCACGTCACGCCATATTCGACCTCTTGTTAATTTCAGACCCACGTTGCAGTGCTTTTAGAAGAGAACCCTCATCGCTGTGTTATTATGCCATCTCATTGCTGTATTGTAGCCCACGGGTACTTGTATATATGGAATGTGCTGTTAATGCATAGAAGTGTGTTTGTTCACTTGGGAAGATGACTTAGATGAGGAACGGGCACGTCGTGCGGGCGGTGCCGTTCGTGTGTGCCGTCGACCAGTTGCCCAACTAAGTCCGTGGGGAACAAACTGATCTAGGAAGTACTTCCCAAGGGTGCTCAACACAGGTGGCGGTCCGAATCAGGGAAGTGCTGTAGAGGCTCTAGAACGTCTGGAGAATTCTAGGCCTTTCTAGCAAGTTGGTTCCGTCGATTATGCAGACCGAGCGATGCGATTAGAAAGCGTCGATGTGTTGAAAATGCCTCCGCACGTGATCGTAAGGAGTGCAAGCTTTGTCAGTGACGCCATCGCTGACAGATTGATCTCATGTGATCGGATGAGGCGGTAGGATATAAGAACGACGCAGGTTTCACAGCTCCAGCCACATTCACATTCATACGATTTCCCCCATCATGCCCGTCGAACCAATCACAAGCAAGGCCCAGTTCGATGCGCTCGTACGTACCACTTTCCCCTCCATCGGTGCGATTAGATGATACAGTATGGCCCTATCAGATCAACAGCGGCAAAGTCATCTTGATCGACTTTTGGGCTACGTGGTGTGGTCCATGCAGAGCGATCTCCCCAGAATTTGAGAAACTCGCTCAGGCGAATACCAACGAGAATGTCGAGTTTTACAAGGTCGATGTCGACGACGTCCCCGATGTCGCACAGGAAGTAGGGATCAGAGCCGTTCGTTATCTCATTTCATCATGGAGTTTGTGTTCACTTCTGGATTAGATGCCCACATTCAAAGCGTTCAAGGACGGACAGGCCGTCGATGAGTTGGTCGGTGCAGTTCCACCAAAGTTACATGTATGGCTCGCTCGTCATGCTACGTTTGCCAGGGCGTTGATTGAATTTTGTCCAGGCTCTAGTTCAGAAGGGTGCCTCACTTGTGTAATTTAGAGAAGCGTGTGATCGTAGTTTTCCCGTCGTGCTGTCATCGCGAAGACCCTCCAAGTTGTAGGACTAGAATCGGAAATCCATATCTTATCTTCAGTTATGCGATGGGCCCAAGCAGGAATGTCCGGAGCCTAGCACGCTATTTAAGCAGGATCCTATACTCCTTTCAGAAAATCAAACCACATCGCAAGATGGGAGCGTGTGTCATACGGTTAGTCTTAAAGTGCATCTACCGTACGCTAGCAAATATGGTTATATGGAGTAATCGATCGACGGAGATCAGTGACATCTTGTCTGATAGATAGTTGAGATTAAGCTCTGCCGCCTCCCTCCCTATCCCGATCTAGTATGTTCTGTAGTTCAGGACCCCGGCGGTGCTTGGAATGGAATCAGGGATGCCAATTCCTTAGTCCCGTCGAAAAAAAAGTAAACCGTATTCCACGACTTCCATCGGGTATAGCCTGTCGTACTGGTCAAAAGAAAAGGGACTTACTGTCGCCAAAAGTTCCAAGCTTCAGAGAGGTGCCAAAATGGGTACTCGGAAATACGGTGGTGCATGCGGCGAACGAGCCAACTTTCATCCTGCATATGAGTGAAGATGAGGTGAGACCTGCACCACAATGGTAAAATCGCAAAGCCCTCCGATTTGCAAGGCTTGCAACGAGCAAAGCGCGTTGAATGTACACATTCATTTTTCATTCGGTGGTACCGTTCGTACACCGTGTCGCTCTAGACCAATCCTAGCGAGATCGGAGCTGATGGAGAGTGATGCATATGAGTGACCAGCCATTTTTTAGCATTGCCAGAAACGCGACGTTCAACTTACTCCTCGGCGCGATGAGACGACAGACGGTTGCATCAGATTAACAGCAGCAAAGTCATCCCCGAGGTTTACGTCTGGGCCATGTGGTATGGGGCATGCAGATTTAACCCCTCGGTCTTTGAGGATTTATTAGTTTTCTCACCTCTCACACTTTTTCGTCTTCGTTAGATTAGGTGCCCGCCTTCCGTGCCTACGAGGAGAGTCAGCATCTTGACACGCCAGTTGGGGAAAACCTCCAAAGATTGCGGACATGTCTATGTGCGATCTAAAATGCTGCGTTTAAGTACAGGGATGGTAGTTCCCGGGATGTATAGGACCAGAATCTCTTATTGTTAGTTATGTAACCCGACGAATGTGTCGGTTCATCCATGCTCTCGCTGTCCAAGTACAATTGCCAACATTCTAGCAACTCGAACGATCGTATTTTCCACATGTCGACGGAATTTTCCAGCCAAGGTAAACCACATTGCAAGATGCTAGCGTGCGTTATATCATTAAAGTAGGCTGCACATGGAGGAGGGTATAAATGATAAGCCGTGGGATGAATCGTGGTTGTGAAGCGAGAGGACCGTATAGCATTCGAAGCTAAACCTGCACGTGACGCGATTAGCATGCGTGGTTGGGCCAGATTCAGGCACAACACCAACCAAACTGAGTTCGAGAGTCCAGACCCTTCTTGCCCACAGTTTCACCATCTGAGTCGGGTCCCCAGGCTGTCCCAGTTCCACCTCCAAACCGTCCCACCAACATTTGCGCTTTCGGGAGAGATAATGAGCTAACTAGTCCGTGTTGATTGACGTGAGAGACATACCGCGGGTTTTCTCCAGAATAGGAGAAGCTTTTGCGCTGTCGCCATTTGATTGTAGTCGATAGTGACAGGGTGTTCGCCATTTGGGGCTGGCGGGTGATGGACGATGCCCGTTTTGAGCAACACTAGCGCAATTGACGATATACAACAACGGGAAGGTTCCATAGCGCGGAAGCCCCACTCGTCGTCACGGTTGAACCCACTGCAACATAACATGAGTGACCGACACAGACGACCACGTCGGGCAAACCGAACCTCATGCACAACATATCAATAAGGTGTTGTTCGGCGATATTGTTCTCCTTGTGAACATTGCGTTGCAGTGCAGTAAAGATATTTCGTTTCTCCATGATGTTTTGACCACACCGACGTTTGATATCGAGGAGGGGTATGTTGGCGATGCCTTGTTCGTCAGTAGCTGCGTTGCTGTTCTTGGGGGGTATAGCGAAATATTCAAGTTCTTCCCGAAGTACGATAATGGCTTGTTTGCTCAAGAGCGGATTCTGGGAAGCAGAGGGACCAAAGTCGGACGGCGACCCATCCAGTAGATGCTGCTGGGCGGCGAACAGACCGGGAGAGGTCGCGGTGCCATAGAATGTGTCCGATGCATTCCGGAAGAAGTCCAGGACATATGCAAAGCATTCTGGATCGAACTACAACCAGTAAAAGTCAAAATTCGAGGGTCCAGAGTACCTGAGCAAAAGGGGACCCACGTCGACCGCGTAGACTTCCTCATCCTCTTCGTTGTCGCCACCGTCGGTAAAAGCGGCGCTTTGACGACTGAGGACGAGACCGTTTGGGAAAAGACATAAGAGAACGGATTCGGGAAGGTTCATGATAGTCTCTCTATCTACAGAGAAGCGCCTGCCGCGTAGGTCGAGAAGGAGCCTAGTGAGTAACTGAGGCTGTAAATTGGACTGGATTGGTACTTGGTGCTGGGAGACCTGAGTTATCGGCGAGGAGGACATCGTGACCGACGTCATGTTGGATGTGGTAGGAGACAAGCGACGAGCGTGCTGGACGTGGTGTTCGTGCTCGACCTGTTCGTCTCACCAAAGCCTCGAGGCGGGCAATGTGTCATGTTTGGTTGAGACAAATAACTCATAAAACAAGATGCACTGATTCTAGACCACCCACCGAGAGACCTTGTTATCTACCACCATTACTCGAAATGAACCTTTTGATTGCGTCCGCCAGAACAGCACCGTACACTGTAGGCTCTTCGGGGTGTGGGCCCAGGGTGTGCCCTAGCCAACTGCCCCGTCCTAAATCAAGGCCCTCGCTAGCAACTTGCTGCATCCCCAGACGCACTTGATTTTACATCAAATCGAAGCTCAGAAATCAACTCGGCGTCTGGAGCTCGCTAGGGAGCATTTTCATATTTGATATATCCCTTCGCTTGCAGGTCCAAGAAACGGCTGGTGCGCAGCGTTCGCACCTAATTCGTTTGACAGCCTCACACGGGGACATCAAAGAGGCCACAATCTCGCAATTTTCCAATTGTTGCTCCATCAAGGGCGCCATGCATGTCGCCTCGAGTCTGGATCACGCGCCCCGCTGGATGCTGACACGTTGTCGGTCAGGGACGCCTGGAACTTTTTGCTGCAACGCCGAGATACAGTAACATCAAGAAATCAAGGAAACCCAATACAAAAGGCCATATAGACTAAAACGTATCCGTAAGTCGCGTCTATGCTATGGAAACGCATAATTGAACCCTCGTGAAATCCCATCTATGAATAGGTACAGTGAGACGACAAGTCGTCCACCGCAATCCCCGAACCATTAATTCGCTTGATCACATACTCAGGGTCTTGTAAACAAGCCGCTAGAGCACAACACGAGGGATCAGCTTATGCATGCAATACCGGTGGAATCTGCTTACGCTGAGTTGAGTTCGATCTGCACCCACCAGTTCTCCGATTTGGACGCCTTTCACGTACACTTTATACGCGGGCAGCTGATCATGCGTCGCCGTCAGTACCCCTTTCATGATCCTCCCGAGTCGCAAGGCTCACGTTTCGGACACGCAGTGCATGGGAGATTTCCTTGACCTCCTCGATATCAAGCCGGTAAAATTGACCCGCAGGGTTTTGAGCAGCAAGCTGGTCGTATAGCTGCGCCATTGGTTGGCACGTTTCACACCATTCGGCCCAGAACTCGATGATGACGGGCCTTGTACCGTTGACCTGGAAATGGGAGCATTAGTGGTGTCATCGCCTCTATGGCGACTGACAACTTACTACCGACTCGAAGTGAGCCATGGAAGAAATGTAGACGACAGGCATCGTGAGCTATAGAGGTATGTGTATGAGAGCTCGAAGGAGGTGCGTTTTTTGGTTGACCCTTGGTGTTCAGTTCTCCGACATTTTATACCCAGCTCGCTTGTACAACACCGTTGAGCATCGTGGTCATGGATGTACAGCCGCTCCACGTACGTAGAGGGTCAGATCCCCGATTGGATCAAGGACTTCAGGATGGGGTACGGGAGAATGTGAGTGATAGCCAAGCGGAATAGGCGTGCTTTCCATTCTAGCGTCTGCGGGACCGTAGCAATGGATTGCAACTTCCCCTGGGCTCTGACTGTTTCCGTGATGGCTTGGTGACGCAATTTCGGTCATTTACCAACAGCCTCGTTCCTTCCTAGATGGGATCGCCGAGGCCCCGACCTCGGCGAGATCTATTCCAAAACGCGGAATGAGATGGTTTCAGGAACAGCGCGTCCATTCCTGCACAATACCAAATCATTTACTCTGAGCTGTTGAACGTCTTCCAATGTTTACATTTTCCAAACATGCGGTGGTTTCAGACTGACATTGGGTGACGCGGTGACAATTTGGCATTCGAATGGTTCCTTCCTGCTCCACGACGGGCTGGATATCGTGCACGAAACACGACCGAGAGCAGTGTGTCCCTTGTCTAGCGCAGCCTTGTGCCACCATTTCGGACCTGCCACGTTGGTCAGTTGATTTCGTTTGATGGGTCACGCAGCTCGTGATGAAAAACATAAACCTTCAATCGTGTTTAGGAAATCGTATATTCTCCGATGGCCATGTGGGGAGCCAAATGGGGGCACCTCCTACCTCATGGCCTCCCCTTGGCTCTGGACGGGTTGGCGCGCGATTCCGACCGTGCGATGCCATCTCATTCATTTTCGCTGCAACTAGACTTATGTCTTGGCACAAGAACGCAAGCCTCGGTCACTCATACCAAGCCGGTCTATTTTCGGAACAGCCGAGTCGTTGATACTCAAATTCAGTGATGGTTATGGAAGAAAACAAGGCGTGCGTCGCGTCCTCGCCTTCGATCTGCGGAGTGATCAAAGCAGTAAATCAGATCAACGGGGGAGGATCCAAATATTCCACATCTGGACGCGATCACGACCCCCGGCCGGGCGACGCCCTTTTCGATCGGGGGGCAGCGCCATGGATTGTTCGTCGTCCTCGGAAATTCGACAGAACATACGATATTCGGTCGTTTTTGTGAACGAGAAGGTGGTTGGCTATCTCTTGGTCGGACGGCGTCTTGCTGTTCCCGACGTGTTTACGCGAATCTGTTCGGTCAGATATCGCTAACGCGTCCTCGGCCCGCTTTTCGTTGCAGGGTCGCCCACAGGACGTCGTCACGCGGTAGATAAAAGGCGTCGAGAGGGCGTTCCGCTTTGTCAGTGCTATCCGCGCGTCGGAGCTGGTGTTTTCATCTCCTCTACCACAGATCCGACCGGCGACCTGTCAGAATTATTACCCGCCGAAATTGCATTCCGACCATGCTATTGCTTGATCTATTCCGTTGGCGCTCTAGGACTTGTGGCGTCCGGGAGCGTGTCGTGCTTCGTATGCAATTTGTGCGCGCCGAGAGCGAATTCCGAAATGAATAGCGGTCCACGCGATCCATCCATATCGCGTCGGGAAGGCGGGTGAAATTGAAGTCATTAATGAGACGTCGCAGACACGGGTCGTGATGTCAACAGTGGCGAGGAGGGGGTATTTTCTTATCAGAGATATGACGAGCGAACGTGCACCACACAACCCTTCATATTTTCCCTTTCTATGAGGACATCCGTTCGATCGGTCCGTGTGTCAAATAAGACGTGTCGAGATGGCATCCCAGACGTTTCTCTCCCATCGACATCGAGATTTCTTCGTGAGAGCGCCAAGGCGGCGAAGGAAAATAAAAATTAGGAGAAGAACAATGCGTGGCGTAACTGTGCAAACAACTTTGCAGCAACGTGTAGGTCGCGCCGCTTCCTCTCCATTCTCTGCGTCTTTCCTGTACATACACCACGATGGCCCACAGGCCACTTTGCGCCTCGGGGGTTGGGAAGGGGTGCGGGTAGGAGGGAAGCTCTTGGTTTCAATGATGAATTATTATTTTACGTACTTGGGCGAGCGCGCATGTGGTTGGGGCACGCGAGTCCGAGGCCCCAGGAAACGCGCACTGGGACCGCTTTCGGTTGACCTCAAGCACTGCAGGGTGGGTTGACCTAGTAGTCATCAGTAAATATTCCGCTCCGATGACGTTTGACAGGACGATGCGGACATGAAGCGTGGGCTGACAGCGTCACATCGACATGGAAGTGAGGGGACCCCTGTGATGTCATGGAGACAATTTGATGACTGCCTTGTTCAGACAAGTTCGTAGGGGGGAATGTACGCACTTGCGAAATGTGGCGGAGGAGGGGAAGAAGAAACGTTGCGTAAGAGGCGTTGGCGCGTGGCGGACGCGTGCTGTGCCGTGGGGGGCACATGCTTTTTTGTGTTCCCACCACCTTTCGGTGATCTCATGACGCCATAAACGCTTGGCTCCCATTTACTTGTGTTGGAGACGGTGGTTTTCGTGATGGCGAATAAGGTGGGGGAGTGCGGGGGTGCGAGCGAATGACGTGTGGCTTTCCTATACAAAGCAACACTGACGAGCTAGTTATTAGTTTTGTCTATTCATGCGATGAACGTATGCCAGAATGACCATTTTCACTTTCCACACACCTTTGCAAGATCCGAGATACGGAACCCCACGTTGATCATGGCATCTTGGAAGGCCGACCTCGATCTCTTGGCAGAATGCGTGCACGGCTGAGGTATTCTTTCCGTATGTACGCACGATCAAAAGCGGGGGACGTTTCGCCTCGAGCAAGAAAATCCCCGCATTCGTCGTCGGCCAGATCCGCGCGTGTGAGACCAGAATGCTTCGAAGCGTCATTCCGCTCGAAGAGACGGGCTTACGTTGGACGGTCAGGTACAAACGAACGATATGTGCGCGTCTGTCGACACGGAGTCACCGTATAACCTATAGCGGAAAGTAAAGACACTTCTTGTGGTACAGGGCGTGCCTAAGGCGGATATGGTGTTGACCCTGGGAAGCCCTGATGTTCTGGACATTCGCCGGCGCGGCATCCCGCTTGCTGAAATCGATACGGCGTGAGCAGATGGCTTGTCCTTTTCAGCGATGGGACGACGTGGATCTAAGAATGATGCTCGGCGATACATTTTACGCCGGCGGCACCTATGGATATCGTTGCATCCGCGCAGTTGATGGACTCAGCGGGAGGAACGCGCGCATGTGACCGTCAGCAGGAGGACGGCGGGACCCGCACGTTTCCCAAGAAAAGGGTGGTTTAATTTTGATGTGAAATCACTAGTTTGCAGCCAACGGTAACTTGAAGGCGAGCTAATTTACCTCGATTGGTTGGTCTACATTGCACGGGGGCGGGGAATCAGCCAGCGCATGCAATTGGTCTCTAGGGCAAATATATCAGGCTAAATGATCAACCTGCGAAAACAAAAAGACAACAAGTAACTACCCTGAGCCTCGAGACCAACAACGAGGCGCAGACTGGGAGGTACAAGCCAATAACGGGTGATGGACGTTGTATAGATATTGAATGCCCTCGCAACCTGATTTGAGTTGCTCTGCCAGTGCACTGGATGGTTGGTCAATAAATAATAAGCTGTTCCTTGGCTGTTCCCATGTCTCCGCCTGAGGGGCTGATGATGGCGTGCTAGGCAAGAATGGAACACCCAGGCACGTTCCTTCCGCATGGCTGGCCAACCTCTCCGATTTTTTTCTAAGCTAGTAGGCCAAGTCGGAGGGGAGCGTTGAACCCATGTAGACCAGACAGCGAGCGTTGTGTAAAAGCGATTTTTTTGTTGTTGTCGAGTAGACGAGGTGATTCAGACTGTTCGGGGTTGTCGCCAGTTCCCATTCGGCCATCGTCGTCCCACATTCTCTCTCACCTCGCCGCTCTTTTCCTGCCCCATCACAACTCCTTCCGAGCGGGCCATTCCTCCGCCCGCTGCCCCTCACAATGAGCCATCCACATCAGCAGCGGCGCCCTTCTCGGCTCAGTCGTCCTCAACCGCCCTCTTACCAACAGCAGTATGTCCAACCGACCTCGCCTCCGCCTTCAACCTCGCCGCCTCCGGGTGCATATCACGGCCAGCAACCACTCAGCCCTCGCCTGTCCAACATCACCTTTCAGAATACTGAACGTGGCGACAGGCAGGCCACCCTAGATGGCCCGCGGCACCGAAACATGCCTTCTGCGTACCAAAACCAGTTCTCCCCGCCACACCCAGACGTCGAAACGACGGACTTTTTGGAAGGAGGCAAGGTGACCAGGAAGAAGAGTCTGGTCAGACCAGACAGAGAAAAGATCGAACCTGGTCATCGCCAGTGGCATTATCGAACGCATGCCGAACAGATGGCAAACGATACCTCCGTGGGCGTCCAACCTTCCAGTACGTCGTCTCTAGTGAACAAAGGAGACCGCTGATTCTTGTCTGTAATCTAGCTACTGGCAACTACCCTCAGAAACTTCGCCGTGGCAAATCGTTACTCGGGCGAGAACAGGATATGCAGGAGTCGGGTCTTGCACTCTTCAAGCGTGGTGCTACCTTGCGCCGAAAACGTCCCCAGTCTTCTCTATCTACTGCTCCGCTGACTGTCCCGGATGGCACCCCCCGGAAGTGCCTTAGTGGCATCGGACCCGGTCCCAAGGATTGTTGGTTCATATATTGCTATCTCATCACATGTTGGATTCCTGCCTTTCTGCTCAGCGCGTGTGGTGGGTGGCGTTTACTATGGGCTGTGCAATAGAATCTTACCGACGTCACCAGGTATGCGGACCCCAGAACAACAGCGCGCGTGGAGGGAAAAGATGGGTTTACTCAGCATCATCCTCGCCGAAATGGCTGCCGTTGGCTTCATTACCTTTGGCTTCACAGAGGCAGTCTGTGGAACGCCTCCTAACCGATATCACCAGGGCCAAATTAGCAATGGATCCGTGATCATCCACGGTTACGACTACGACTTTTCCAATTTTAAGCATCCTGCTGTTGGGCGGTTCAATGGTTCTACCAACCCGCTGATCAGTGGTGGCTGGAATCTTGCTTCGCATGACGCCAGCTTTTTGTTCCAGAACGTCAACGGAAACTGCCTGGGCCTAATCACTCGAGCGAGCGGCTCACCCATCAACGGTACTGGACAGAATCTGGATTGGTACTTCCCGTGCAACGTCTTCGACCCACAGTCAAGTACACTCAATACGAGCAACTACGGATCCATTACCAATTGCCACGTAACTTCCCTGTCCCGGCAACGCTTGTCCAGCATGAAGCCTCAAGGAGAGGTTTACTATACGTGGGACGACGTTACCTCAAGCAGTCGTAACCTGGCGGTGTTTGAATCGTGAGATTACTATACTTGTTTGCCCCGCCATTGAGATTGACCATGATATAGCTCCGTGCTTGATCTTAACCTCCTCAATGCCCTCAGTACTTCCTATGTGCAGTACCCATCGCGTTTTGACCAGATGAAGAAACCGAGTGGTCTTTACAACGGCAGGGATGTCACAATGATGCTTATGCGCGCTGGCGAGCAGCAAGTCGGCAGATGTCTTCAGGACATTATCACCGTTGGGTTTATTGACACCAATAGCATCGGATGCGTGGCCTCCGACGTCGTCCTCTACCTTTCGCTCATCTTCATCGTTGGTGTCGTTTTCATTCGTTTCGCCATGGCCGTCTTGTTCGCATGGTTCTACTCTTGGAAACTTGGAAACTTCCCTCGGGAAACGTACCAGCAACGAATGCAACGCTCGGAGGAGATCGAAGCTTGGTCTAACGACATTTACCGTCCTGCGCCAAGTCAGTACCGACCCAACGTTGGCAAGGGTGGTCTACGTAACGGGAAGTCCAACAAGCGCTCGGTGCTCCCCAACATCTCTCGTTTTACTCCCATGGAGAACACCCCGAAAGGTCCGAACCCCCGCCCAGCTACAGCTTACGGCCTACTCGATGTTCCAAATAAGCGCAGCACCGCGTACTTGGCACCAAAAGTCCCCGGAAAGGGGTCGCCTCCTGACACACCTGCTTACCGCTTCTCAAGGAGTACAGCGTCGGTCACGGATGCGTCAATGCGTGCGTTTTCTGCGCGCTCATCGTTCGTAGACACCCCATGTCCCTTCCCGCTCCAGAACGTCGTTCCTCAGCCTTCTCCCGATTTCGAACCGTTCAACTTTCCCCTCGTCCACACTATCTGTCTTGTCACTGCTTACTCCGAGTCGGTGGAGGGCTTACGGACGACGATCGATTCGCTTGCCACCACGGATTATCCCAACAGCCACAAGCTCATTTTAGTCATCGCGGATGGTATGGTCAAGGGTGCAGGAAACGCTCTCACAACACCCGACATCTGTTTGTCCATGATGAAGGAATTTGTTGTGCCCCCTGAAGAGGTTCAACCCCATTCGTATGTCGCAATCGCAGATGGTCATAAACGGCACAACATGGCGAAAGTCTACGCCGGTTTCTACGACTATGATGACGCTACTATCGAACGTTCGAAACAGCAACGGGTCCCGATGATTCTTGTCGCCAAGGTCGGAAATCCACTCGAAGCCAACGATCCGAAACCCGGAAACCGCGGCAAACGTGACTCCCAGATTGTCCTGATGGCGTTCCTTCAAAAGGTTATGTTCGACGAGCGTATGACAACATTCGAGTACGAGTTCTTCAACTCGGTATGGAGGGCAACAGGTGTCAGTCCAGACCGTTATGAGTTGGTGCTCTGTGTGGACGCCGATACAAAAGTGTTTCCCGACTCGTTAACACGCATGGTTTCGTGTATGGTTGTGGACGTCGAGATTATGGGGCTTTGTGGTGAGACAAAGATCGCGAACAAGACCGACAATTTTGTCACCATGATCCAAGGTGAGCAAGGGCTACGTTCACCGGCGCGCTTGCTGATGTTTTGGTCACCAAGTCTTTGAGTATTACATCTCCCATCATTTGACGAAGGCGTTCGAAGCCATGTTCGGTGGTGTTACGTGTTTACCAGGCTGTTTCAGCATGTACAGGATCAAAGCTCCCAAAGGCGACACCGGCTACTGGGTTCCTGTTTTGGCCAACCCCGACATCGTGGAACACTATTCGGAGAACGTGGTTGACACTCTTCACAAGAAAAATTTACTACTTCTTGGTGAAGATCGGTACCTTACCACCCTATTACTCAAGACCTTCCCTCGACGAAAGAACATGTTTTGCCCACAGGCGGTCTGCAAGACCATCGTACCTGATTCCTTCCGTGTTCTCTTGTCGCAGCGTCGTCGTTGGATCAACTCGACCGTGCACAACTTGTTCGAGCTCGTCCTTGTCCGCGATCTCTGTGGTACTTTTTGCTTCTCAATGCAGTTCGTCGTCGGAATGGAATTGATGGGTACACTGGTGTTACCCGCTGCCATCAGTTTCACCCTCTATCTAATCATCATTTCTATCATTCCCGGTGGTGCCAACACGACCATTCCTCTCATCCTACTGGCATTTGTCCTCGGTCTTCCTGGTCTCCTCATCGTTGTCACGTCACGCAAGTTTGCATATATCGGATGGATGATTGTGTACCTCGTCTCTCTTCCGATTTGGAATGGTCTCCTTCCCGCCTACGCGTTCTGGCACTTTGACGATTTTTCCTGGGGTCAAACACGTCGGGTTACCGGTGACAAGGGTGGTGCACATGGTGATAAGGAGGGTGAATTCGATTCTTCCCATATTGTCATGAAGCGGTGGGTCGAGTTTGAGCGGGAACGCCGGTGGAAGAGCGGTGTGCAGTCGCATGACTCGACGGTCGACAGGAGGTGAGCGCACGTTCATTTCATCAGCAGTCGGCTGACTGTCTGTGTCACGAGCAACAGATATTCGACTGCTTCAACATCTGATATCAACCATCCACCCTCGAATGGGGGTCCTGATTCATCCACGACGGAGTCTTCACCTTCAGCACCCTATCCTATCAGGCAACGACACGACAGCGCTGGCCCACTGGTGCTCCCTGCCCCGTTGTCTGCCAGTAGGGTGCTCACCTCTGCTGGTTCCGCGTCGTCGGCTGGCGTTTCTCGCTCGAGCGAAGACGTCACCTACACCTCTGACATGGGCTCGCTTTCCAATCAACGCTTGGTCCCCAGTCCTCAAGATCAATATAGCGACGTTTACTCCGATACCTCTGTACCGCGCTACCCCCAGTTTGATGCTCAAGTTGCTCGCGCAGCTGGAACCAATGGTGGCGTTCTCCGGAACCCCACCGTGTCCAGCCACTACCCAGGCGAGACGCAGAACCCATTCCGGACATCTGAGGCCCACGCGGTTGCCTATGATGAGCAGTATGGTGGATATATCACCGAGCCGGAAGAGGCCCTACCGCAGATACCCACTCAACGACAATCGCGGGGTGTGAGCTTGTCGGATAATGGCCCGGTACCTGGCCCGGATGGTGTACGGAGAGTTGCGAGACCTACGTCGAGACGACCACCGTCACAGCCGCCTCAGAATCGATACTCGCGCACATCAACGGGGCATGGTCTACCACCTGGTGCCGCGCCACCGCAACATGGAGCTGGGGGGTATGGAGCTGCGTACTGACCTGATAGATGGACGCTCCAGTAGGAACAATTCGATCGTCTCGCAACCACTCTATGCTTGTTGGATTGGACGACGCTTTCCTCGTGTTAATTCATCACTTAACGATTCTCCCTTTGATTCTCTCGCTTGACCTGAACTTTTTATTACATTTGCGACTCTTAACTTAGTATCTTTTCAAAGCATAGCTCTGCAGTAATTATGCCCCCACGAACCCGAACCTAACGCTTCATCCACCTTTTCTTATCTGCGCATCTTTTCTCTTTTGGTAGAACGGTCCATCCTTCTTGGTTTACCGGTGTACGATCATCCTCTTTTTTCTCTCCGTCGCGAAGGCTCGGGGGTCGGGACTATTATACTCACGGTATGCCACGAGGATGTTTGACCTGGGTGTGCTGACGGAATAAAAATGACATCTCTGGTTGGGCCGACGTGGATGTGTCAAATGCGATACTTACATCTGGGCTCGGACGTGGCCAGATACCGAGTTCAAGACGATCGATGACCATCAATTGGTGAGACAACGGAGGTTACGAGCATCAAAACGCCTGCTCGTTATGCACCCACGACTGTCGGGCCTCGATGATGACCCGACAGAGAACGCGGACGGATTATGTCTACCTTTAATTCAAGAAATTTACATGCTGGGCAGCTCCATCCGCTAGAACTGATTCCTGTTTGCCCAGCAGTGGTGTATGCCGCTTGGAAGCTTTGACGCAGTCCTCGGATGAACGTCATCAGTCTCTCGCTGGGGGTGAGTGCAGCCATTCTCGTAGCCTCAGGCTGCCCTTCTACTAGTATGTACCGAGTTCCGACATTGCGGTCTCCGGCTGTAGGCGTGACAGACTCGGCCCCTATGGTGTCTAACTTCTCGTTCACCACCACTACCTACCATGCCCTTCTCCTGCGCTCGTCTCTTTCGCCTAATGCTAGCTATGGGCTTTATTGTGGTGATCCCAATGGTGCTCATGACACTGCTGTATAGGGCGACCAAGGATGACCTGACATGTGCCAGCGCAATGTCAGCATGCATCCTATACATTATCTGTTTCGGAATGTGCCATGCGCGCATGCTACTTGGAACGACCGATGTGCTGTTGGTATACCCTCTTTGGGGCCTCGTTGGTATCATGATAGCTGTCCTTGTCATGGGCGACAAAGACTGGCCGTTTCCCATTTACACGATCCTCTGCAACATGGCCTACACAACTCTCTTCTATATGACGACATGCCAGGAACATCATATGGCGTCGTTGAATGCGCGTCGTTATGTAGAAGATTACTGTAAGCAGATGCTGTTTTACCAACTCTACCTTGCATTGATTCGTATACTTTGGGTTCGGGGCTAGTTTCAGGACTATCCGAGTCAGGTGACTTCGAAGAAAAGGCAGATAGTTCATCACGAAGGGGCAGTGAGTTGCTACGCTGCACGCTGGTCTTCTTTAGAAATGCTAATGCAGTATCTTACTTTTCTGCAGTCAGTCCTCTAGTAACCGCTCGGATAACTATGAACTACGTGATGAGGGAGCCCTCTAACTTGGCGAGTTGGCCATATTATGACTAACCTCTACCATGTAGCCTATGACCACTCCCTTCTCTTTCGCCCGTCTCTTTCACGGAACACTGGCTGTGTGTTTCCATTTTCTCTCTATTGTGGTATTCCCAAACGTCGTCCTGGCACTGCAGTGTGGAGCGACCAAGGACAACGCGACATGTGCCAGCGCGACGTTGGCATCCATCCTATACATTATGTGTCTCGGAGCGTGCCACGCACATATGCTACTCGGAAGAACAACTGCACTGCCAGCATGGCTACTTCTGGACTTCGTTGGTAGCATAACAGCTATGCCTGCCATCAATCGCACGGGAAAAGACTGGCTGATGCCTGTTTACTTCACGCTCTTCCACGTGGTCTATACGCTTCTTGTCGGTACGACAGCATGCTGGGAGTTTCAGATGTTGTTAGATCATCCAGAAGATCACCGTGAGCAAGTGCTGTTTTGCCAACTCTCACACTGATTCATATATTTGACCCATCAGGCGACATCGAAGAAAAGGCAGGTAGCAGTTCCCCCAGTGAGAGTAAGTCACATTGCACGTCGCTCTTTCTTGGGATGCTAACGAGGACATACTTTTCTGCAGCCAGTCCCCTGACTGCTCGGACGCCTGTGGACTACTCGACGTTGACGCGCAACTATTCTGCATCTATCAACAACTTGGGTTGAGAGTTGACGATTATCGGGTATGGACGGCGAGGCTAAATGGCCATACTAAACATGCCCAAAATCCTCTTACTGCGAGTTTCCCGACTTAGCTAGAAATATGCTGATTTCAAGCAATAAATTTTTTCTGTTGACCATTCCTTGCTGATGCTTATGTTCCTGTCGTCCCCGGACCGATCTAAATTATCGATACGTTGTGTATTTATGGAGTGAGCTCGGTCTTCCGAGTTCGCAACGTAGCACGCTATTTCTCTCTCCGAGTCAGACGCATTCGAAACAAATGAACGTACACGTGCTTACATCCCTCTTCATAAGTTTTCAATAAGAAAGAAAGAACGGTAATATTAGTTGCTGCGAGATGAGTGGAAATAAAAACTGGGGCGTGCGTAGAAGTCCGAACCGAGTCGAACGACTTGAACCGACCACTCTTCCACGGACTGATGGGGCGGCCCAATTACGTGTTGCTGAGCGCTTCCTGGGCGTGCGACATCACGGTGGCCGACCACGCCCGGCAGCCCTTCGAAGCCCGACAGACCCATAGGCTCTCCGCCCGTAGACCGACATGTTCATCAGCGCATCACCACTCATACTCTAGCCGCTCCCCCTGCGATGTATTCTGTTCATACGCAGACTGCATACTCTGACGGGCAGGAAGATGAAGATGATCTGGGCGTTTTTGAGACGGATGATCCGATGCATTATGTATTAGATGAGCTAGAAGGATGCTAGTTCGTACCATCCTCACCTGTGTCACCCACAGTGCCATTCTCATCTCGCGGTGATTACGAGCAAGACTAGGGTTACCTGCTGGAATCCGGTCTTGCTAACGCCGCGGCGGGGGAGACTCACCAAAGTGCAGCAGGTCCAAGTGTATTCCCAGTAGAATTGAGAGCAGCATTTGCCATGGGCGCGATATCTTTACCGCCAAACCTGCGATTAAAATTATACAGCCAGATGTGACTAAAAGGCTATAAAATGGCAGGTCGTTCGTGAGCATGGCACCTGGACCCAGTCGGAGGTGTAGGCGACTAGGGTGACCTGGAGCCCGTACAAAACGATGGTAAGTCGTGCTGGTAGTGCTTTGAGGTGAATGTTCGAATAACTTGCCCGAATTTATACCCGCCATGTAAGCATGATCCGAAATGGTTCGGGATGTGTTGTCTACCATCTAGACTTGCCGCAGGCAGAGCGACAACGAGGCAGCGCCGGATCCTCTGAGTCAAATCGCTAGTACCCCTCTCCCTCAGCATGTCGATTTTGTATAGCAGTTAACTGTGACAACTTACATTTTGGCGTCGAGCTACTACATATAGTAGCGATTCATCACTTACAGTACTAAGATCTTGCTTATATCAGCGCTGATCCAAGGTGGCTGGCTAACGATAACGAGCAATCAGGCCTTGGATCAGCATCAGGATTTTGCTTCGTGACAGCAGAGCGATTCAACAAGAGGTGGCGAGCAACGTCCACAGACATCCCTCGAGCAGCCCGCATAGTTACCTATGAGTCGTCATTACTGATATCACCAAAATGCCGATAGAGGGTGTAGTATGGTGGAGCCCAGGCTCGGATGAATGGTCGTGGAAGTGCCTTGACATCAAATCACATGATTTGACACCTAATTTTTGTGTTCGGACATGATCTTTATGTTCCGGCATGCATCAGACCGACATTCAATCTGAAGCTGAACAACCTTTTCTTACAGACCTTGATCTTCTTGGGTCCAGGAACAAGAAAGATATTGAATTGTAGTAAAACTTGTCAGAGTTCTTCATAGTATTTGACAATAATTAACTCTCAGGTTGCTGACAGATGCAGAGCCGTTGCGCTCTGACATCAAATAGTTCATAGCCCTCCAAGCGGCTAGGGGACTGGCTACAGAAAAGTAAGACCTTGTTAGCATCATAAGAAAGACCAGCATATAATATAACTCACTCTCACTAGATGATGAACTATTGCCTGCCTTTTCTTCCAAGTCATCTAGCCACCATGAAGCTAGCCATGAGCCAAAAAATTGGGTACTAATCTGGGTGGATTTGGCGGATATGCGCTCGAACCGTTGCCCCCGTCCCCGTTCCCTTCGTCGTTGGTGTGTTGGCTGCACTCAGGCTGGTGTTGTTCCCATCTCAGTCCCCGTCATTGTTGTTGTCTCGGCGGTGACGACGGAGAGCGAATTGTTTGGATTCCAAGGTGGGAACGAGCCGCGCAGACAATCAAACAAGCAAAGGTCTATGAAATTTCATGAGATCGCGCTGCCATGTCGTCGTCGTTGTCACGTATGGGCTGCCAGGAAGCGAAGGCTCGCGCGGATGTCGACACGGCAGAGGGGGCTGGCAGGCAATCGGGCCCGAGTTGACATGGTAAATGTGGCACCAGTCTCATCACGAGGATAAATTTTTCACGAGCAGCATATATCGAGGTTTCACATAGGCACCGTGTGCTGAGTTTGAGTGGTCGACAATATTGGACCATCCATAGAATTATAATGCACCTCGCCTTGTCCCAGATCTAGCAAGACAGTATGTGCTGCTAGTCATGTATGCTGCCATCCCTCTAGTATCAATACCCAGGTGTATCCTCCGCCCAAAAATCATGTTGTCCACATCGTGTACAGCGCGTCCCTTTGTTTGCGGCGGAACGCGACGAACCTGTTTGGACGGGATAGGTACGTTAGGCCATGTCCGACGTGATAGAATACGTGGTCTGATTCCCAGTGATCTTGAGATGGCCTGGAAGGCCCTTGCAGGAAGAGAGCACACCCAAGAGACTCCACAAAGGCATAACACGCGCTGGCACGGCCTCGTCTTTCTCCGGAAATACCATTCCGTCGACACCAAACACTTTCAACACTTGAAGCGCCATCAAATCCTCTTCCCACACCTCCTCGCCAAGGGCAGGCTCACCCTCGCCTTGTACGTTCTCACCGAGATCAGTACGAGAGAGCGCAAGGGTATTCTGCACAAGGCCCTCGTACGGCCCGGTGTAGGTGAGATTCCCAAAATGACCCCGTATCTCCCCCAAAAAGCGCCGTGAGAGCGAGGGATAGCTGGCATCGATGCGTTGAACATGTATCCAAGGCAAGGCGCAAACCATGTCGCACGCAAAGCGATGCAAACGACTTGTCATTGCGTCTTCAGAGCTGAAAATTCTGACTTCAAGAGCGCTTCTTTCCCTGCCGTTCGGGAGGGCGTGGACAATGAGTGTCAGGTTCACATGCTGTGGAGCATATCCAAAGTCCACCGCACGAATGGGAAAGGACGATATTCGGGACGTGATGAATCTATCCACCAAAATCGGAAAGAGGGTGTCAAGCGGGGAATTGCGATGGACACCATCGATCTGTATCGCCGTTTCCGTTTCCGATGGAAAGTTGACACAGGATAGAAACGCGACAACAGCGCAAGTCGGAGCGCTGAGCTCAAGCCTGACGAGACGACATAATTCTATTTTTTCAAAGGTATAGAATGCTGAACTGGAGAGAAATTCTGTCGCGTTCGCAAGGGTTCTTTTGAGAACGAGATCAACAAGGCCCGGCGTGCATGCAAGAATGGCGAACAAGGTCATTATGTCCAGTTCAAACCCTCGTGGAGGGTAAGATAGCTCGAGTCTTGTCAATTTATCGAGTTTCGGTGAATGCCACGGTATCGG
>JBBPUA010000026.1:0-50987 GCA_038094355.1 Afroboletus lepidellus | reverse complement strand
GTACGACGTCGTGCAGGAGAGCGTGACGGTCGACGGCGAGCCTGCCAGGGGGTGGGAGTTTCGCAAGTTTGAGGTGGCACACAGCGGCAACAAGTACGTCGGGGTCGCTGCGCGCTTTGTCGGGGGCAGAAACATGAGTCTCGACGAGCTCGACGAGGGCTCGCTGGTGTGTTATGGGGCAGCATCGTTTGTTCAACGGGCGATAGAGGAACTGGCTTAGGGTATACACTCTGTCTACATGGTCAATATGCAAGGAGAATGTCTGTCAGAGGGTCGTCTGGGGGGACGGTCGGGCTCTGCAGGGGAGACGACTGCCAGACGCGCTTGGCGTCGTCGTGCTTGCGCTGGGAGCCCCAGTGGATGCCGGAGAGCTCGAACGTGTTGAGCTCGGAGAAGAGGGCGAGGGCGTCGGCGACCTGCTCGTAAAACTCCTGGGCGGGGTGAGCCATCAAACGGAGGGGGGACGGGCACTCACGGTCGAGGGCGGCTGGAGGAGGTCCTGGGTGGACATGACGCGGAGATAGGCGATGTGGGGGAGGTGGCGGTGGAGGAGGTGGAGAAAGGGGACGGGGGACGCGTCGGTGACGGCGGCGAGGACGAGGACGGGGGCGGTGGCGCGCGCGAGGAGGGGCACGTCGGCGTCGGCGAGGGCGGACGCGTTGAGGTGGATGCTCCGGACGGGGCGGCCAGGCACGATCAGGGCGGCGGCACGTGGGGAGCCGATGAACTGTTCCAAACGGGGCACGCACGTCACAGGGAGGGGCGAGCACGACGTGGACGTCGAGTTGAGCTCGAGCTCGCGCAGGGACGGGGTGTGCGCGAGGAAGCGGGCGACGTGGGGGTCGAGGGGGAACGAGCACGTCAGGTGGGCGAGCGCGGGGTAGTGGGCGGGGTCGCGGAGGACGGACGTGGCGGCGGGGTCGACGAGGAGGTGGAGGGAGTGGAGGTCGGTCATGTTGCGGAGCGCGTCGGCAAGGACGGCGTAGAAGCGGGCAAAGACGGGGGCGGCGGGGTCGAGGGCGAGGTAAAAGGAGCGCACATGGCGTGCGATGTGGGGCTTGCGGGCGAGGAGGGGCACCACGGCGAGGTTGCGGGCCCAGACGGAGGCGGCGAGGTGGCGGTAGAGGACGCGCTGTGCGACGGGGAGGAGGCGGGGTGCGACGCGGGCGAGGGCGGGGAGGGCGCTGCGGGGGACGTGCTCGGCGATGAGGAGGACGAGTTCGACGGGGAGGGCGTGCAGGGACATATCGTCGATCCTCGCCGGACCCGTGTCTTTTAAGCTGCCCGTGACGTAAGGCTGCCATGGCCCTCCTGCGACGTGTCCTCTCCTCGCTCAGCCCCAGATCAGCCCCCTACCCGCAGCGCACCCACCTCTGCGGCGAGCTCTCCGCAGCACACGCCGGCACGCCCGTCGTCCTCGCGGGCACCCTCCTCCCCGAGCGGTACGCCCACAGCCGTCCGTCTGCCCCGCTCACGTCCTCGCAGGAAAATTTCGGGCGCGCTCTCCTTCTTCCCCATCAAGGACCCCTCCGGCACCACCCAGCTCGTCGTCCGCCGGGCCAGCCACGACCACCCCCTCGCCTCCCTCTCCCACGTCCCCGTCGAGTCGTCCGTGCTCATCTCGGGCCGCGTCGCACACCGCCCCAGCAAGGACCGCCGTCCACACCCGACCGGCGACGTCGAGGTCCACGTCGACACCTTCACCGTCCTCAACCCCGCAGCCCCTCTCCCGTTCTACCCCTCCGACGATCAGACCCTCGTCCGTGCCTTCCCACACGCGCCACCACCCACTCACCTCCTGCCCCAACAGGTCAATGACGAGCTTCGGGCCCGCTTCCGATATCTCGATCTCCGCAGGACAGCCCTGTCCAGCAACATCAGACAGCGAAGCCGTGTCTCCCGAATCGTCCGAGACGCCCTCCATGCCCAGGGTGCGTCCCGCCACCTCCCCACCAGATCTCGATTCACCGTGGTCCAGGCTTTCTCGAGGTCGAGACGCCCCTCTTACTCAAGTCCTCCCCCGAGGGCGCTCGCGAATTCCTCGTCCCGTCCAGGCTCTCCCACAACGGCTCTCCCCTCTGTTACGCCCTTCCACAGTCCCCTCAGCAGCCGAAGCAGCTCCTCGTTTGCTCTGCGGCAGTCGACAAATACTTCCAATTTGCAAAATGTTTCCGCGACGAGGACGGTCGCAAGGACAGGCAGCCAGAGTTCACCCAAATCGATCTCGAGATGGCCTATGTCTCCTGGGGTCCACCCCCCGACTCGCACAACGACGCCTGGCAGATAGGCGGCCACGAGGTCCGCGCCGTAATCGAGTCACTCATTGCCAACATCTGGCTCCAAGTACAAGACGTCCGTCTTCCAAGTCCATTCCAGGTCATCACCTATGCCGAAGCAATGGCACGTGTGAGCTCCCTGCATTCATTTGCGCCCAGAGTTGTCGTCATGCTCATTACCCCAAGTATGGTTCAGATAAACCCGACACTCGTTTTGCCATGCAGGTATCGTCCATATCCGTCTCTCTTCACCAACCCACCCAACACTAATCCAAGATCCAAAACATCACGTCATTCCTTCCGCGTTCCCATCAGACATCACTTGCCAATCTTGGACACATTCTCGAGGCACTGGTCGTCCGACGTTCCGAAGACCTCCCTTTTGTCCGCGCAAATGAACAGCTTCACCCAGCCGACGAGCCCACCGCGGTAGGTCCCCAAGCGAAATGACTCGTCTTGTCACTCACACGCCGCCGTAGACGCGCATAGTCCTCACCACCAGCAATGTGCTCTCCTGGTTATCCCAATTCGTCTCCCCCACAGTGGAGCCTGATGTCCATGCGACCCTGAACAACGTGCTGGGAATCAACGTGGGCGACACCGTATACGTGTCCAGGCGCCATGCACTCCCCAAGGTAGGCCTGGCTTTCAGAAACGTGTTTTTCCCTTCTCACGTGCACAGGGTGGATCCACGCCGTTGGGGCGGATACGCACACGACTATCAGAATCAGCGCAGAACCTGGGTGCGTGCTCACGTTATCCCTATTGTGAATTTGGGTTTATACTATTTCAGGAGATTACGTCCCTCCTGCTTATCCTCACTTTTTGTGGGTGACCGAGTTCCCCCTTTTCACCAGGTCCGATCCAGACAAGGACTTTTTGGCCCGTGGTCGGTGGACCAGCACCCATCATCCGTTCACCGCGCCCATGTGGCAAGACATCCAGGCCATGTATGATGGTCACATTGAACAGGTCTGCACATCCTTCCGCGGGGACGTTCTTGCCATAACGTGCGCTCTCCCAGGTTCGAGGCCAGCATTACGACCTCGTGCTGAACGGTACCGAAATCGGCGGAGGCTCCGTCCGGGTGCACGATGCTGCCATGCAGGAATATGTGTTCTCAGACGTCCTTCAGGTAAGACGCCATCCCCAAGTGGCCATTTCACACCAACGGATAATCCCGAAATTAGTTCGATGAATCGGAAAAGGCCACTTTTGACCATCTCTTGCAAGCTCTCAGGTGTGGCGCCCCCCCTCACGGTGGGATCGCGCTCGGTAAGCTGGAACTATGGACAATTGAATCCAGGACGTTGACGCGCATTCCTCAGGGTTTGATCGACTGATGTCCATTCTCTGTCAAACCCAATCGATTCGAGATGTGATCGCTTTCCCAAAAACCAGTGCAGGTACCGACCCCCTCTTCAAAAGTCCAGCGACCGTCGCCAAGGACGTCTTGTCCCAATACGGTATCCAGGCTGTCCACACATAAGGGGTGGAAAGGCACGGACAAGGGAAAATGGGGATATCACTCCCACAGCGCCCAGACGGGAACTTGCTGGCATGATTGTAGTTGTCGTACATGATCGGAATGTGACTTGACAGCGGCACCATTTGGTTGATCAGTCAGTGTGCAGTGCAGATCAGCACGAGCCAATGGAACACTGACCCGGTGATATGAAAGACGATCGAAAGTGGCGGGATGCAAGCAGATTCGGATCCATTATGGGGCCAGTGGGATCCTGGGCTGCACGTTTTACTTGCCATCATGACTCCTTCAAATTCCGGGCGTCGTGGGTCCAGCACCGTGGTATCCCCAACGGAAAAGACGTGCACAGGAAGTCGACTTACTCACGAGAATACAGGACCTGTGTGGACCTGACGACACAAACGGGTCATGGCATGGTGACCGTGCATGCGTACATTTCGCGTTATTATCGGGGCATATACGTGCGCACATGTTTCGAGCTGTTCATAACATCGTATCGTATTCGTACCACTGGTCGTCTCACGCAATAAGTAAATCAAGGAAATAAACACGTTTGCCTCGAGGTGCGAGCCGATTCACGTCGTCCCAGCGTCCACCTGTACCGTACGATCTGATCCAGTGTCTGGAGCGAGGCCAGGCTGAATTGTGTGATCATGGTCATACGAAGGGGTATGTAAAGTGGCGACCAATGATGCAGTAGGATGACGTGGCGTTTCATCCCCCCGGTCTGTATTCGTATTTGGCGTGCCACCATACCCAAACGCACCCCATTCCTCTGGCCCCGCCGAAGACGGTAGCGTCCCGCCGTTCACGTCGGAGGGCAAGGTCGGCTTGAGTTCCGATCTGGCCGTTTCTGGACTGTCCATCGTGTGTGCGATATGGGACTCATC
This sequence comes from Afroboletus lepidellus, assembly GCA_038094355.1. Classification (NCBI taxonomy): domain Eukaryota; kingdom Fungi; phylum Basidiomycota; class Agaricomycetes; order Boletales; family Boletaceae; genus Afroboletus; species Afroboletus lepidellus. The sequence goes on along the minus strand of JBBPUA010000026.1, from coordinate 46,335 downwards.
GACCACTGCTAGAACGCTGCGGAGTTTCGAATCCGACTTGCGCGACTGATGGCTCGTCGATGGGGGATGGGATTGGCGACGCTTGATGCTCGCGGAGGCTGACGGTGACGTTGACCGTGAAGGCGTACCGGAAGAAGTCGATGAGACGTCACTCCATTCAGAAGACGAGTTTGCAAACAAGTTACCGGCCGGCGCCCACGAGTGGTTGAGGACATCCGGCGGCGAACTACTGGAAGGTGGCGTATTCGCTAGCGGACTTGGAGAGGGTGATGGTGCGTTGGCAATGACAGCCAGTGGGGGAAGGATAGTGAATATCTGATCTTCCGCCTGGGGCGGTCCGTACGAATCAAATGGATCCGGAACGGACTGAAGCATGGGCTCCAGAATAGGGTCCGAGCTGAGAAGATGCAAGAGTGAGATACAGACGACGCATCGGACAGCGCATGACACGTACGCTTTTGCAGTGAACCGATCAAATACATCCATGGTGGAGCGCACTGCGACGCAAACCTGCAAAAAAAGGGTCAGAAGGGAAATGTAGGCGCTCATGAAGGTGCGTACCTTCGCTTGGACCACATCCCAGACCTCGTCCTCGTGTTCCATGATTTCACGATAATGTTGGACCTTTAGGTCATCAAGTTCATCAACCTGCCGCTGTAGAACGGAGAGTGCTTCTCGGAAGCTTTGGAGGTCTGGAAGATTTCAACAAAGTTTCTCGAGCTATGAAAGGAAACATACTCCTCTGCTTCTTGTTCATGTTATTTGCTTCCGTCTGTCGAATGATTTCACTCTTCTCCCGGAGTGCCTTCTCGTACGAAGCGGAGCGTTCCTGTGAAAGACTAATGAGAGCCTCCGGCGCCCGAACGAGACGGCTCACGTGTACTATCGTCCTGTAAGTGTCCAAGTGCCCGCGCAAGGGTTTCTCGAAGCTTTTGTCGAGCGACTCTGCCTGAGAACAGGATTAATGGAACTATGTTGGTACCAGAAAGAACGCGACGAACCAGTACGTGCCAGTGGTTGCCAATTAGGTGATGTAGTCCCGAGGCTGCTTGGAGCCTGGTGCCTGTTTCGTATGATGGGCCCTTTAAGCTGTAGACGAACATGTTCGTTTTGCATCGGACGACGGAAATGGTCGACGCACCCCGAACACTTCTCCAAAGAATCCGCAAAGGCTGCGGTGGCTTTCGACATGTGGAGCAATGCTGCGCGGTAGTTTGCGCTGCAATTCATGAGCTGAGATCGGTGCATCAGCATATTCGCTGTGCGGTGGACATCAACGGACGCATACATACCTCATCGTAAGCTTGCAAGCTTACTTTGAGGTCGGCCCGGGTGATGATCTTCTCTGGGCCATCAACGCCAAAGTTGATGGCCGAAGCGTGAGTCGTGTCGGAGAACGTGGGCGAGGGAGGGTCGGGCGACGTCCAGCGTTTTGGAGACAGCGTAAGCTGGCGGAGCGAGTAATTTTTTCGTGGCATGAGGGGCAGACCGACGTGCTGTGGTGGATAAGCCGCAAGGCCGGCCATGCATACGCCATCCTTTTTTGGCATCGGCAACGTCCAATTAGGTTTTCGCATACATCTGCCAAGTATTCTAACTTAAATCTACGCTGCTAGACCCTCTCGATAGTCAACGCCAAGGCTGTAAAATGACTGAGCGCGCATGCTACCGCCAAGAACCGACACGTACGCTCATGCCTTGCCCCGGACACCCGATGAAATGTCCGTCATCTTGTCCGGCGCATCCCGGAGGAAGAACAGCTTCGCCCGCCGCTGTTTGGTCCCCTTGCGCTCGCCCGCTCTCTGTCTGACTTTAATGTCCTTCAAATGCGGAGAGTTGACAAAGAATTGCATTTCGACGCCAGTCCGTTGGACGACGTTGCGCAGAACAAAGGATGTGTCCAGACCACGTCTCCTGACGGATATGAGCACTCCGGAGAAGACACCGGGAGCGTGTTCGGTCGTGGCGGTGAGCACAGAACCGGGAAGGAGACGGTTGGGATGCCTCCGGGAGAAGAGGGTTGCGAGCCATTCTCGTTTTTTGGGTTCTGGCAGGCCCTGGTGCAAAAAAGACATAAGACCTTTGCCTTTGCGGAGAGCATCGTGCTGGCCTGAGGGAACCGGGAGTGGGGGAGGAAGGATGGCCACTTTGGAAAACGGATAAGTCGCGGGCGCTGCGGTGGAGGACAGCAGCCTTGCCAGGGGCCTACATACTCCAACGGCCATCATGATGGTTGGAGTCAACTAGGCTTGCCAAACTTGGACACAACCATCCTTATGATCACACATGCACATGCGTTCATTATGTACGAAAGCGAGACGTATATATGACAATGGCAGCCACAGGAGCACAGAAATTCAGCATGGCAGTCGCCTCGTTGTCCGGTTTTTGAATTAGTATCCACGTCCCCGTCCTCTGAAAGCCTCCGCGTTAGAGTAATGCCGCATGGCAGCGAGGCCAGAACACACCTCCCGCGTGCACGATAGGGGCTGTACCCGTAACTGCCACCCCGATATCCGCCTCGATATCCACCTCTGTACACTCCCCGACCCCGTCCTCGGTTGAAGCCGGGAACATTAGTACGTTTGGCCGTCACCTGATTATATGTGTTACATTTCTCCACATTCCAAAGCTTATGCGTCGCTTACTTTTATTAGTCGACCACGGAACAAGGAATTGTCCATTGCCAAAGCAGCGTCTATGAAGTCCGACTCGGCGAACTCGACATAAGCAAATCTGAAGCGGCGTTGTTCGCAAACAGAAGCAGGGCCTGAGAAAACCGAGACACGCACCCTTTGGGGTGACCCGTGAATTTGTCGCAGAGGATGGTCACTCGATTGATAGTTCCACAAGCTTGGAAATGTCCCTGAATCTCTTCTGGGGTCGCGCCGTAATCAACCTGGTGACCGCCATCTGAGTAAAGGTGAAGTGAAAGGCAACACCAATGAGTAAACCCACGTTTCCAACGAAGACACTTCGACTGTCCGCGACTGCCCTGTCTTCTTCAGTTTCCATTGGAACGCCCTGATTTGTTGCAGCACCGCCCGCGGCACTCTGCGACTCTGCTGCAGCTTGCAGTTCACGTAGCTTTTTTGCCTCCCTTTCCATCTCCTCGACACGCTGCTTCATCAGCTGGATTTCCTGGGAGGGGTCTTCAGAACCCTGTGAATGCAACAAACGGAGCTGACACACCTTTGACTCGGCCTCCTCGCCGTCATCAATGGCAGCATCGATGTCCCCGTTAAGGGTTGGTTGTGTCACGTCGGTGTCCGCCATTACAAGTGACCTTGGACTGCTCGCCAAGCGGCGACGCGAAAGTTTGCTTGGTTCAGACCGCGCCACAGCATGGCAAACAAGGGTACACAGTCAACACTACCTCTGGCGCTTACACCTCGTCACCAATCGTCGATAGATATGCTACTCATATGGGAACACATTCACGGCCTGTGGTTAACCAGGGTCGCCCTTGCTTCCAAAACCTCCGCACCGCGTGACAGTCGAGCTCATTTTCAATAGTGAACGGGCATCATTTCAGTTACGGTACCGATGGTGATGGATCATAAAGCAGTTGCCATTGTAGGTTCGATTGCAAGGCCCCAAGTGAGCACGCCATCCTCTTTTTGCAATGAGACCTCGTGCAGGCCCTCGCTTCCGAGCTTCCAGAACGGAACATGAACCACCACCTGCTCGCTCCAATTGTGTCAGCGTCATCTCGTACGGTCCCGCACATCTGTTAGAGTGATACCCACTAAAGCCTGCGATTGTCGCCTTAGTTATTGTCGTCCCCTTGACAGGCGACGGCCGATCATCTTGTCTCCCTGTTCCTTGCCCTCGCCCTCCCAACGGATTCTCAGAGTATGTTCTCATTTCGCGCGAGTTTCCGGGACGTGTTGGCAACGTGTGGTTCGTGTGCAATGTACTCACGCGTGGCAGAGCCAACAGCGTGCTACAATACCCCTCTGGGGTATTACAGCACGCAAGATTTCGTGCACCGCACGTAACCAGGACGCAAGAGGAAAGAATTTCGACGAGGGCAGTAAACTTAAGGTTTTAAAAGTAGCGACTCCATGCTTCTAGATTTGATGGGTCTGTGATTGAGAATAAACAAGGGATCAATAAGAAGATCTGGCGCCCTGTAAACATTTTCGGAAACATTGCCACTTTATGCCAAAGTACCTTGGAACAGGAGTGCAGTCGCAAGACAAAAATATAGCAGGCCCGGGTTAGACGTCTTTAGAGGATGTTACTGGCCACATAGGTGGCATTTTCGCCCGGCTGAAGGGTGACGTTCTGTGGCCGAGACCTCAGGTATCAACCGTATCGAGTAGCTTTGTACGATAGAATTGATAATAGGCTGCCAGCGAGCCAGATTCGCAAATACTCCTACAATTTCGCCACGGCAGAATTTCTGCTCAGGTTCTTCACCGAAAAGAGGTCCCTCAGGGTCAATACACGCAGCGTTGGTATTGCGGGCTCGTGGGGGTCCGTCCAAAACGAAAATGCCGTCAATAGGATAGAGAGAAACGAGGATTTCCATTAGCAGCACACATGTCCAGTGTGATACACGCTTAGCGGAGGGCGTAGAGAAGGGTTGAGGAAGAATGGATGCACTCCCAATTATGCATAGAGTGTTCGTCATCCCAATGCTTCTGATACGGCTTGCACGCAGGACCAATATTAGTCTCGTACAGATTCCGAGGGGTATTTGCGCGACTAGCCAAGCCCCCCGATTTCGAGGGTCGGTAGCCACGGGTTACTTGATATGAGCCAAGGGTCTCGAACGACATGTCGGCAGAAGTTCGAGTTCGACTCGATTTTCGACGATCAGGTCACTAAATGGAAGGCCCTGGAGATCAGAGGCATAGCATACCGACTTTTTTCCCAGTGGAGCGCAAGAATTTGTCCATTTTAGAGGCAAGTGGTGATGGGTGGACAGTCATTTTTTCCGTTTTCGCCATCGTAACCTTGACTTCCATTGTTCTACACGTGCGACGGATCAGCTGACGTCCCAATGTTGCGCCAGGATTGAACACGTCGCGTCGAAAAGGATTGTTTGTCTCCGGGGGGATTCTTTCCCGGTCTTCATATGAAAAAAAAATGTTTCCAAGGAACCAGCGTTACCGCATGTCTTGCTCCAGTACCAGAACAAAAAAAAAAACAGAATTGAATAACAGTGTCCCTTAATAATGGAGGCTGATTAAGTTATGTGGCTACAATCGAGGTGTGTCACTGGTGGGATTTGTCGCGGAAGAACATACGGTACGCAGTAATTACCTGAACCGGAACACTGGCGTGTCGTTTTGCACCACTTTTATCGACAGGCAAGGCTTGGCGGTCCAGGGCGAAGAAAAGCGAGGTCATTAGTCAAATGGCGATGCCTCTACTCGGTTGGGGATCTGGCGAAGTGAAAGTGAGGTATTCAGTTTGCGGCAATGATGAATCGGGCACTGTTGGACGGAATCGGGTGAAAGGTCTCCGGCAGACATATGCTGATACGGTGGATCGCAGTCACAGGAATGACGTTCATTTCCGAAGTCGCATATATAAAAAGTCAGGGTGAAAGAGACATCAGACTGTGTGTACCTCATACATACCTCTCCCAGCCGGTTTACTGTGCACCAAACGATCGCAGCGCACCGGGTAGGTCGGCATTGTACTGGTTTATGCACGAGGGGACTGACAGGATGGCAGTGCCATGGAGCAGTGGATTAGTCATGGGTGGCCCGTCCTCGCTCGGCCCGACCCGACAAGCCGACGATATCTTCCCCAGAGTCATTGTTCACAAGGGCCACTTCACAGTCCTCAGCGCGCCTTTTACTCCCACGATTTCTACGCCATGACGCACCAGTCGAAGAAGAAACGCACCGACGACGACGCTCTCCCCGCCGACGCTGGCTCCAAGCCAGTCCAGCTCCAGCGCAGGCGAGTCTGGCGAGCTTGCGAAAGCTGCAGGTCGGTCCCTCATTCCGCTCCCGCTCCCCTTTCCCCGTCTCCGATCCCCTCCCTGACCACATCGTCCACAGGCGCAAGAAAATCAAGTGCGATGGCTGCGAACCAACCTGTGCCCAGTGTCAATCGTCCGGATCACAGTGCACCTGGCTCCAGACGAAGGACAGGGCCGCCCTTAGCAGACAGTAAGTCGTCCCCTCGCCCCATGCTCACGTGCCCTCACTTTTTCTCCAGCTACGTCCAAGAACTCGAAGCGCGTCTACTTCACATGGAATCCCTCTTTTCTCAAATAACGCCAGTCCTCGAGCAGCTTGGGCCATCCCTGGGTGTTCCGTCCCCAGCCGGTTCGTCCTCTGCAACCGGAAACCCTGGGGAAGGCGGTCTCCCTCCGGCATCGGCAGTCCTACAAGCCATGTCGTCAAAGGCCGCCGCGGATACCCACACGGAAGCCAGCTCTTCACCCGAGTCTGCGTCTGTCAAGATGGAAGACGATGTCTCCGAGTCATTTGGCCAGCTCGCCTTGGACGACCATGGCCATCTTCGTTGGATAGGCGGTTCTTCCACGATGTCGTTGATCCAGTCATTCAGGGCCATCACAACCAATCCTCTCCATCGTGTCTCTCCGATGGAGGAGGACCCTCGGGCACCTGGTCCCAGTGCGAATAAACTGTATTTCCCAGCATCGGTCTTCTTCGGGAAGTTACGGGCCCTTCCCAGTGCGGACGAAGTCGAATACCCAGATGAAGACCTGTGTGACAAGTTGGCAAGTACACAAGAATCATTTAGACCGACCACTGCTAATTCAGATTCACCCTCAGATCGATGCGTACTTTGAGCGCCTCCACTTTCTGATGCCCATTCTTGATAAGCCATCCTTTATGGTCAGATATAAGCGTCTTATGGCAAAGAGGGGCGACGCAGCGTTCCTCCAACTTGAGGCACCATTCATTTCCATTCTCTTTGCTATTTTCGCTTGCAGCGCTCGACTGGTAAACGATCCACGTCTAGCAAGCGATCGTCTAGACGACGGTGGCATGGGCATGGTCTTCTACGAGAGGTAACGTCGTTCAGGCCCGGTCATCTCCACGACTGATGGTGCCTTTTCAGGGCCTTGATTCTGCACTACATCAGCCATGCATCGACTCAAGTATTCCATGTCCAGAGCTTGATTCTCATGTCTTCGTTCTTGTGTTCTATCAACTGTCTACCTCAGGCTTGGCTTCTTGTGGGCCAAGCGCTTCGCAGCGCGCAAGATTTAGGCTTGCACGTAAGTGTCGGTTGTTATAACTCGCGATCGTTACTAACGAAGTTGTAGCGCTCACCGCGCCGATTATCCATTTCTTCCATAGAGAAAGAAACGCGGCGGAAAATCTGGTGGGGTGTGTACTGTCTAGATCGCATGCTGGCACTTGCCCTTGGTCGTCCGCTTGGTATAGAGGATTCGGACTGCGACGTTGAACTTCCCGTGGACGCCGACGACGAGTGGCTACCCGAGTACTTTACCGGCGTTCATCTCTCGCAGAAGCCTCCGTCCTTGATGTCGGCCACCATCGCTTTAGTGGCCTTATATCAGATTGGTGGTCGGATTTTACGACAAGTGTACGCCATTGAGTGTTGCAAAGAAACGCTGGAACCCGAGAAGAGGGTAGAGTTGCAACGTGCCGTCGAGACTCTTGACCTGGAACTTACTAGGTGGTTCGAAGATCTTCCACCCTTTTTCAGGAATCCAAGCACTAGCGACAAGCATATGTGTATGACTGTCGTTTTGTGCAGCCACTATTACTCAGTGCGCACTACCCTTCATCGCAATTTCTTACCTGTCAAGCGCGACCAATCGATCGTACCTAATTCAACCGGAAGGGCAGTTTCATCTGCTCGCTCCTGCATCCGTCTTGCGCCTTCGATCAATAATGTCGTACCCGCTTCCCATCATTTGGCTTTTTTTATCCAGCATCTCTTTAGCTCTGCTGTCGTTATCCTTCTCTTTGCCATGCATTCCCCGGACCCGAAGTCCGCAGCCACAGCAATGGATGAAGCTAGGAGCTGTCTCCCAATCATAGAATCGTGGGAGGGACACTGGCCAGGTGCTCGTAAATGCAAGGAACTGCTCGCCGAATTGACGAGCACCGCAGACGAGGCTATCAGGAAAACCAACAACGACGTTCCTGGAATTCCTATGGCTCAGGGCATCGCGCCAGCTGCATTGGAATCTAGACGATCCCTTATTTCTTCATCGGGCCAGGTCCCGACCATGAACCGTCCGATAAAGACGAAACCGAGAAAGATTAGTCGTTCACGAGATCCAAATACCACGCGCCGCCCCCTTGTCGCGTCTCCGTATCGTGTAGACTGTAAGGAAGCTGTGGATCTATCATGACGCTCGCTGACTCACCATGGACTGTAGCTCAACGTAATCGGTCCAGCTCTCGCAAGAGGGGACATGACGAGAGTGAAGGTATCGGACATCCGAGTTTGCCTGCCATTCCTGGAGGTTTTTCTAGTCCGCAATCGGGCGGAAAATCTAGCCCTCATAGTTCCCCGGCATCCGTGAATTTACCCTCGCCGTCCATGTCCACCACGGAGACGACTCAACAGCAGGAAGGGAGTCCCCATCTCGCGAGTGCATCCCCCTACAACTACTCCGGTGCACCTCTCTCTCCGCTTCACGTATCTTCGCCTCATGACTACGGGATGCATCATAGTCCTCTTGCATCTTCTGGTGGTCATCAATGGGACGGTGGCTCTGGGGACCATCGTGGTGTCGACATATACTCTTCCGGATCGCAACAAAGCTCGCTGCCATACGCCACATATGAACATTCAGCATCATCCAGCATGGATCCAACTTGGTATAGCTCCTCGGACGTTGGCCACACTCAGCTTTCAACCACACCACCAACTTCTTCGTTCCCTGGACCGGGGCTACCCTTTTTGGGGTTCGATTATATTCGAAATTATAATTCCAACGGGTACTCCACAAGTGATCAAGATTCCCTCTGGCACCCATTCGATGCTGGCGCGTTTGGGATTGATCCCGAGCTCCCGTTTACCTTTGGAGAATCACCCCCCGACCTCCACGATGGGAGACAATCCCCACCGCTGTCTCATCCGTGAGAGCGTCCCCTGTGGGTCGAGACTTGTTGTATTTCTTGCGAAACACCTACGTATGCATCCCTTCTTAAATTCTTTCTTTTTGCTTTCTAGTTCGTGACCATTGTATCCATATCCATCCCTGATGTGACCATCCCGACCTGCAATAGCAATACTGTATAGTTGCTTTACTCGCTGAGCAGCGTGCCCAACACTTAATTTCGACATTGCTTTACTACGCCGTGTCCTACGATACTCCCCCCACATTTCCTTCCCCCCTTTAAGCAGTCACAATACCGATGTAGTCGAAGTCTTAGCTACTAGTAGTTATGCTCCTCACGAATTGAAATGAAGGCGACGTCGCCCTGCTTCACTCCAAGGCTCGGCAACTTACAAATACTATTTATCACCTGATATCGTGGTATTTTTGCTCATCCGGCGCGGAAGCAATAAGTAGCCGGCTCTTGGGACTCACGCGGGCAACCTGGGGAACGCCCGTCAACTGCGTCCATTGGTTATATTGAAACGCTCGAGGACCGGGAACGGAATGGCCAACCACCCGATAGTGGAGCTCACATCTGAAGCGTCTTGGGGCCTCGTACGTGCCGTGTGGCCATGCCCGCGTACCCCGTGTTAAGCTAACAGGTTACAGATCGAGGACAAGTTTACACCATATGGCAAGGATACCCTAGCAAAGCTCATTGATTTCCTCCAGGTAAAGATTGTGGATACCGTCCGGCCCAGCGATTCTCTAATCCGCCGGATAGCATGAAGTCTACCCTTCTGCCAAGCTTTTCCATGAACAGATTCCCAGAGACCCAGTACAACGCTGGAAGACAGTCGTGCCCATTATTGAGGAGTTGAAGGCGAAGGCGCGCCAGCTTGGGCTTTGGAACCTTTTCCTCAGCAAGGCGCATTATCCTCAGCATGGCATCCCACTCTCGAACCTCGAGGTCTGATCATTGATTCCTTGACTGGCGGCACACCGTTAATGTGGAGAACAGTACGCAGTTATGGCAGAGATCCTCGGACGAGGTGGCCACATGGCGTCCGAAGCGGTCAATTGTGCGGCTCCAGATACTGGTAACATGGGTATGGCTGTTTCCATTCCCTCTGTAACGTTCCTGAGGTGCTTCAGAGGTGCTTGCTCGGTACGGGTCCCCCGCACAGCAGAAGGAGTGGCTTGAACCGCTGTTAAATGGGGAAATTCGTTCCGCCTTTGCCATGACAGAACGATTCGGCGCGCGCGTTCATTTCTCGTACGACATACGTGTGCTGACGCGTACGTGCAGTGGCATCTTCCGATGCACGTAACATCAAAACGTCCATTCGGCAAGAAGGGAATGAAATCGTGATCAACGGTCATAAATGGTTGCCAGCTCTTTTTATTCCGTCGTCGTCGGCCTCTCATCTGCCGTTCCGGCTTTTCATTTTTTAGGTGGATATCGGGTGCCGGTGATCCCCGCACGAAATTACATCTCGTGATGGGCAAAAGCGACCCGAACAACCAGAACGACTACAAGCAACAAAGTGTCGTCATTGTTCCGGCAGACGCGCCTGGTGTCCGCATCGTGCGCGCAATGGAGGTGCTCGGGTACGATGATGCGCCCGAAGGCCATTGTGAAGTAATCTATGAGAATGTGAGGGTTCCCTTGAGTAACCTGGTACTTGGTTGGGGCAGGGGGTTTGAGGTAGGTTATAGCTTGAACGTCAGTGAACGAGGTGATGTATATCCTTTTAGATCATTCAAGGACGTCTTGGGCGTGTATCCTCTCTCGTCGTTTGATGCGGACTTCGCTCACGTCTTGGTAGTCCCGGGCGCATTCATCACTGCATGCGCTCTATTGGCGCAGCTTCTAGAGCCCTCGACTTGATGATTCAGCGGGTGACGGATCCTTCGCGCAAAACATTCGGCAAATTCCTCTATGAGCACGGTGAACATCCGATCTAGTGTCCGGTAGAAATCATTTGACTGAATGATCTGTCTAGGAACCGTGATAGCTGAAATTGCGAAGTGCAGAGCAGAAATCGAGGGAGCGCGATTACTTGTTCTCAGTGCCGCTCTTCAGGCACGTTCTCCGACAAGAAGGATAAGACCAATCCCGCTAAGAGGCATTGCAGATCGATAAATATAATGCAAAAGGCGCAATGAAAGAGATTGGTATCGCCAAGGTGCGCGCAATCAGATTCTAATGGCGGTTCACACTGACACTTGGACCTGAAATGTGACTGTTAGTTTGTTGTGCCCACAATGGCCTGCAACGTTGTGGACCGCGCAATTCAAGCTTTCGGAGCAGAAGGGCTGAGCCAAGATCAGGAACTGGCGAGCATGTATGCACAGTTGCGAACACTGCGGCTGGCTGATGTAGGTTTCCATACACCGCTCTTGTCCGCCGACTGATGACTTTATCTTCGTAGGGACCGGATGCAGTAAGTGAATTGGCAGGTCAAACCCTGCGGACTTGATGAACCTCCCCTGGCCAGGTCCATATCCAGCAGGTTGGACAAAGGGAATTAAAGCGAGCCCCGGGATTGCATAAGCGCGCAGCCGAGTTGAGCAAGAAAGAGGCGGCCATCATGCAGAAAGCGGGTGTAAAGGCTCATCTTTAGAGCATGTTTTTTTAGCCTCCTGCTCGCTATCCATGTTGCTTACTTCCCATGTAAACTTGCTGAATGTTTTCTCTGAACGACGAAGTCCAATTGAACTGACCGACATTCAACGCACTACTCTCACGGGAACCACGACGACAGCCGAGCTGGTCCACACCCACTATTCCTTTCTGGAATCGCGACTCCATTCAAGATGGCTACTAATGATGTAGCGGGGCCATACGACGTGACACCAATTCTAAGCTCCCGTTATTTCGTTCTCCCGGCTTCGGCTGCCGTCCTGGGTACGCTCATTGGCGCAGTCCGGGGCTCCCGTCGGGCGTCACTACGATACTTGGCCGAAAATGCGCACCGGCCCCCTACGACTGTCCAGGGATGGTATTTCTATAATAAAACCAAAAACTACCGGCGAATGGCCGCGGGGCTGCAGGAGGGCGGTCTGAACGCCATGAAATTAGGCGCCGCCGCGCTGGTTTGGGTAGGGATCGAGGATGGGTTGGGGCGATGCGGACAACCATGGGTCGAGGCAAGAGAACTGGGAGCTGGTGTGGGGACGGCGAGCGCCTTTGCAGTTGTGTGTAAGTGTCTCATCGTCTGCGACAGTGGACGCGCTGGATTGGTATGGATGTTTGCAGACCGACTTCCATGGCGTTCGGGTCGTCAGGCGGCGTGTCTCGGAGGGTTGGTCGGTGGGGGGATGGGTTTTCTTCGGTGGTCCAGGTCGCGGTTGGAGGCGGTTCAGTCTGGGTCGTTGTAGAAAGGGTCCGTGCAGTCGTCAGTACGTATTGGAGGCGGGCAAGTGTTTCATCGCGCTTGGGCCTTGACGGAGGGGCGATGATCCCGATGGCCGCTCCGCCCACTCCACCCTCTGAAATATCCGCACTTGTAATACAACCAGCATCTGCACCACCGCCGTCGCCGCCGTCGTCGCTGTCCTTGCCGCTCTCCAAGACGATGATCAAGTTGTGGCCTGCCGTGCTTGAGCAACTCACGCCCCGAATCAATCCCGACGGCCGCGAGCGCCCAAATCCCTTCGATGTTCCGAACGCCACCTCCCCTGGCTCTCTGACGCCGACACAACCGCTGACGCCCCAGCCCGGCGGTTCACAAGCGCAGTCGTCGTCCACCACCTCCCCCTTCGTCCACCACCACCTACTGGCCTCCACTCCGGCAGCGATCCCGGCACAAGCCGACGTTACGCCGCCAGGCCCCCTAACGCCCCAGTCCGGACCTTTTGTTGATCGCATTCCTACCACGCAAATATCTCTACATGCGCCAGACTTTTCCATGCGAAGCAGTAAGAAATCACCACAGCCTTCTGACTCCATGGAAAACAAGCCCCATCCGCCATCGTCATCGTCCTCCTCGGCCAGGACTTCCACAAGCACCGTCGGTGCCGCGCATGCAGCTCCATCGGCAACATCAAAGGGGCAAATCCATGTCAAACTCATCTCTGCACGTGGCCTCAATGTATCCTCGATGCACGCACGTCCATATGTGGTCGTCCAGTTCGAGCAGAATGAATTCGTCAGTCGCGATCCAACGGAGGAATCAGACAAGGAAGTCAGAGGGACTGCTACGGCGTTATCGAGAACATCCTCTTCAAACGCCCTAACTGCCCTCAATGCCATCGGTGTCGCGCGATTGCCCGAGAAGACGAGTACGGATACATCGCGCTCGTCCTCTGTGTCCTCTCCCAGCCAAGTACCATCCCCGACCAACCCGTCCACCCAAGGGCTTTTCGGGCGCATATTAGCGCACAATCCCGTGTGGAAACACGAGGTGTCCTTGTATGTGCGCGAGCTCTGACTGATCACCTCGGATCTCTGACACCATCATCTGCAGCGACGTTACTTCCGAAGAGTCTGCAATTACCTTCAACGTTTACGATCGCGTTTCCGACCATCTCTTCCTTGGGACCTTCCAGATCAAACCTGTGTTGATTCACGATCACACTGTTGACCAATGGTTCAAGTACGTCCTGTTGGCTAACCGACCCCCATTCTCCGTTCTACATCACCGCCTGTTACTAATGACCGGCCCAGGCTCCGGCCGTTTGAAAACGAAAGTGTGAGCGGGGAGATGCGTGTACAAATCACATTCGAGCAATTCAAGGTACGCAGCGACGCGTCACGTTGCTTCCCATCCTCCGCCACGCTGTCAGCTCCTCTTCGCACAATCGTGGTACTTGACAACGGTGCTAACTCCAACCTCTCCACGTGGTAGACTAAACGAGCGCTTACTCCACGCGATTTCGAGTTTCTCAAGCTTATAGGACGCGGAACCTTTGGGAAGGTCTTCCAGGTCCGAAAGAAGGACACGAAGCGCATATATGCCATGAAGGTTCTTTCAAAGAAGGAAATTATTGCCAAGAAAGAAGTGGCACATACAATCGGGGAGCGCAAGATACTTCAGCGGTCTCTGGATTCACCGTTCCTTGTTGGATTGAAGTTTAGCTTCCAGACGGACACGGATTTATACCTCGTTACCGACTTTAAAAGCGGCGGCGAGCTCTTCTGGCATCTGCAGAAGGAGACGCGCTTTTCTGAAGAACGTGCTCGATTCTACATTGCAGAGCTCGTTCTCGCTCTAGAGCACTTACACAAGTACAACATCGTCTACCGCGATCTCAAACCCGAGAATATCCTCCTAGATGCCACCGGTCATGTCGCACTTTGTGATTTTGGATTATCCAAGGCAGATCTCCGGCCTGACGAGCTCACGACCACATTCTGCGGTACGACGGAGTACCTTGCTCCAGAAGTACTTTTGGACGAACACGGTTACAGCAAGCTGGTTGACTTCTGGTCCCTGGGTGTACTTTTATTTGAAATGTGTTGTGGATGGAGCCCTTTCTACGCAGAGGATACTCAACAGATGTATAAGAACATCTGTTTCGGCAAGATTCGATTCCCTCGCAGTGTGATCAGTGAAGACGGAAAAATGTTCGTCAAAGGGGTGCGTAGGCTCCTTGAACTATCCGGGCCCAGTATTTATCGAGTTCATGATTCAGCTTCTGAACCGAAATCCAAAGCACCGCCTAGGCGCACGGCGCGATGCGGAGGAGCTCAAGGAACACCCGTTCTTCTCAAGCATAGATTGGACGGCGTTATCCATGAAGCAAGTTACGCCTCCTTTTAAACCTGTGGTCGAATCGGACGAATCGACGGCAAATTTCGATCCAGAGTTCACTACTGCCGACGTTCGGGAAGTAGGCAATGGAGTGGACGGGAAAGTGAGTCCGGACGAAGAAGACCCGAGTGAAGACTGGACCCAGGGTACTCAGGGCCTTTTGCACACGCCGAACGGCCCACTGGGTAGCGATCGCATGACGATTAGTGCTAACAACCCGCCGAACGGATCGAACGGTCTTGCTCAATCTCAGGGCATCCAGATCAGCAGGCGCAAGAAACAAGACGTGGTTGGGTCCCCGCTCACTAACAGCGTGCAGGAGAACTTCCGCGGATTCACGTATTTTGGGGGGGAAAGCGTTGTATCACTAATGGGTGCCCTTGGAGGCAGAGCAGATTCGGAAGATGAGGTTGTCGATGACGAAGAATCCCCAGAGATCACGACCGAAGATGAATTCGAGGATGAGGAAAACTTTGCGGGACGTTACTCGAAAAGTAGAAAGGGAATAGCTGATGGGATGGCGGTATGAGTGTTAGTGATTTGCTTCTTCTCACTCGGTTTTTTAAACGCGCCATTAGTTGGACCTACATGGAGATTTAGGTATCTGATTCGTCGTTTTACCACCATGTAATCCTTTATGAAGTGGGTGCCTTTCACTATGAACTAGTTATGTTCCACTGCTCTATTCCACTGCTATCTATACTATCCACTAGCGCATGTATCGACGGTGTAATTGCCCACGTATGTTCCCCGCCGAAAAGTATGTATAGTGACATCTACGAATCCATTCACCAGTCGAGGAGTGCCTTACACCCTGGTCTCCCCAGGTTCATGCCGCCACGAAGGATAGCGGGGAGCACCTGCCCGTTGATGATGGTATTCTTCACGATGGATTCGACATCGTGTGGAGTAACTCGTCCATACCACACGCTTGTTCCTTGGGGGTTGTAGATCTAGACAGATTTCAAGCAGGACGTTAACCCTTGGGGAGGTGGAATCAGACCATGACGTACAATGACGTTTCCTGAATACTTGTGGCCACCGATGTGTGAGTTTCGTAAGATGAGCGCCCTCTTCGCTTCTGTGAGCGCTTTCAACTGCATCTCGAATGCGGTCTCCGGCTCTGGACCTTCGATGACAGAAGACTCTATGGTAGGCTCCCCGGAAAGATCATCCAGTTCGGTATGGACTGACCAGCCCTCGTGTTCCAGGTACTGAGTAAATGCTATGACATACTACATTAGTCGTCCATGAACCATTTGAGGGACATCCTCACCCTTTTCCAGAATTGGAGCAACAACTGCACAGCGTTTGTCACGTTTCTTGTGTGAGCCTGCGCAATGAAACGTGTCAGAAAATTTCACTTTCACAAAAAAAAGTTGGCGGCTTTACAAAGTAAGATGACACAGGAATACGGCAACACCCACGATCTGAGCGAATCAGAACGAGACACGGGGCCCGACTTTCCGTATGAGGGGTCAAGCGCAGCCGTCCACAAGGCCTCTGCACCCTCGACTGATCGCGGAACGTCAGCAACGACTCTAAAGTCAGGAAGTACGATGACTGTCTCTTGAGAGTCATCGTCTGAAAATGATCTATGGCTGCCACTGAGAATCGACAGTCTAGACTCTTCGTTTTGAATAAATAGACCGGCAGGGAGTTGTGCCTTAATCTTGGCGTCTTTGTTGTTATTCACTGTCTTAGTGGCCTGGCGCTGCCCATTTACGCCGCTCAGGAGTGTGGCCAAACTGCCTTCAACCTCCGTAACTTCATGGGGCCAGTCTGATTTTCCGCTAGAAATCAAGACCTGTGATATGCACCGTCATACGAAAGAACCCAAAATGATGAAAAAGAAATGTGCCTGGCGTCTATATGGTTTCACTGAACCCAACATGTCCGACTCCATGTCGACAGATATCCTGCGAGAGTAGTCGTCGTGATCTTTGCGTAGGTTTAGAAGCGAAAAACAGTAATTGGGTATATTCACCTTGGTCACAGGGATCTGGACAAGACCGACAGAGGTCATCAGATACAGGGACGTCCGCCGCCCGAAGGTCGTTGTAGAGCTTCTTGGCGTCTTGGGGAAGGGTACTTGCGAAGAAGGCTTTGAAGTTTGCAAGCACAGTCATGGGTATAGTCAGGGTGATGGGGGTAGTTTGTTACGGACTGGCGAGCATGCGTACTGCCAGAACTATTTATCAGATAAGCGAAACCGGAGTAGCTCCGAGATGAATGTTATTATGTAACAAGGTTTACAAAAAGTAGCCACTGCCCTGCCCGCTGTGAGATGGCTCAAACGAGCCTAAAAGACACGCGTCAGCAACGCACTGGAACAGCTCAAACGATCACCGCATCACCTTTGATTGTCCTTGTCGAGTTGCGATTTCACCCTCTCGCTGTTTTCCTTCAAAGCCAGCCAGGACGGACGACCGTCCTTTTGCGTGCCCATCAACGCTCGGTAAACCCGGTCCACCCTCCCCGATCTATTCTCTGTCCAACCTGGCCCCATGCTCTCCGACGTTGAAGACCCAGCGCTGTCGTCCCTGCCGAGGAAGAACTTGGGTGAATCCCTGAAATCCTCCTTCATTTTGCGAAGCTCGCGCATGGGGTGCTTTTTATGCTCTTCTTCAATGTTCAAGGGTTGAGTAAACACCTGGTCAATGACAGCAGAGAGATTATCGGGGGTGATGAAGGAGTTCGATTGGTGGTAGAGTGAGACGAGCGCTTCCATCCTCTCGTCGTGCGAAGGCCGAAACTTTGCCTTGGACGACACACTGCGTCTGCACGCAGACGTCAGCGAACCTGGCAAAGATTTGCAGAGCATCGGTAGCATGGTGGTGCTTGCAGAACGCCGGCACGGTCAGAGTTCATGTGACCACGTGATCACTTGTTTTTGTATTACGTAATATTGCACAATGCTTTCAGGTCCATCATCTCCATCATAGACACGACATGATTCATCCACCTGAATGCAAAGCTGCAGTCACACCGACCCCATTCCCCGGAGGACTACTAACTCGCAGCTAACGAGGCGCTAACGTAGCCATGAGCTTGCGTTGAAGTTGCCGGCGTGATGGACACTTCCGTCCATATATCCTCAGCGTTTCTCGTAAGGCGAACCCGAAGATGGAGACGTTGAAATGTACACAAAAGGCCTCCGAACAGTGGGACGGCCATTATAACGATGTCGGAGTGTCCCAAGCTACGAGGGGTAGTGCGCTGGGCCTTGCTTTGTTTGTGTATTGGAGAGCGTGGTCGGTTTGGATTTTGTTTTACAATGTCTTTCACAATTTGCAGTATGCGTTAGCAAATCGTACAAACAACTCAGTCTATCCCGCTTTCTTTCTATCGTCGTCGTCGTTCTTCACGATGGATTTTGCAGCCCCGACGCCGTTAGCCTGCGTGAGGGAGGAGAAATTGGCCCGTGCGCGGAATGCTTTCTCACGCATGACATAAGCCACAGCAGCCCTTTCAACGTTCCTTTCCTACACCTTTCAACTCCCCCGGTCAACAAGCACGCTGCCGTCGGTGTTCGTCGCCCCGATTATCTGCAGCAGCTCCAAGTGTAGCCATGTCGCAGCAGGCACAGCAAACGGTCATGCCATCGAATATGCTTTCACCCGGCGAGGCAGAACTTGCCCAGGCGAATTCATATTACCCTCAAGAACCGACCGACCTCACGGGTGGACTACCGATTAACCTTGATTCTCTGCGCGACGGGCCCCCAGGAAGTAAACCGTTCTACCCTTATTCGACCCTCATTCGGTACGCTAGTTTGATGCAGATACTGCTCTATTATCCGCTTGGTCAGATTTGTAACTCATCGCGACTTCAGATATGCGATTAAAGGCTCGCCCAACCAAAAATTACTCTTAGAAGACATTTACTATGCGATTGAATCCCGCGTACGTGTCGTTTGTTTTTCCGCGAGTTCGTGTTTGTTCTCACGTTTTTGTCCAGTTCCCGTACTTCAGAACTGCACCTTCGGGCTGGAAGGTAAGCCGGGTCCTCCTACCGTGATTGATACTACACCGCGTTCGCCTACCCGAGACGCGACCGCGATGTTGATGTTTGATTGTATTCATATTTGTTTGATCTCGTCTGCAAAACAGAACAACACTAACACCTTCTCAGAATTCTGTCCGGCATAATCTTTCTCTCAACCCATGCTTTGAGAAAGTCCCACGTCCTCTCACAGACCGAGGCAAGGGATCGTATTGGACTGTCAATGACAATGTCGATCCTCGCACGGGGGTTCACCGTGTGAGAAAGAAGAAGCCCAAGGGTTCCAAAGGACGTCAATCTGAAGAGCAGGACGTGGATTATCGTCCAAACGAGCCCTTTGCAGACCCTCATGCGCAATTTGTCCAGGCTCCACCCCCTCAGATGCACCCCGACGAGGCTGGCCCGAGCAGACAGGCTCCCTATCCACCTCCCTATCCACCTGCGTATGTCTGCTCACTACATGTGACTTTGACTTGCAACTGATATATGCGTTGCTCAGTTTTGACCCAAACTTTCCCATGCTTCCACCTCCGCCTCCCGGGTTGCGCTTTCCTCCGCACCCTGCCATGCCAATAGATAACTTAGAGGCGGACGAAAACGGCAACCTCTCTTGGCGCCTGACATTGATGAAAGAGCTGAGTAGCCTCCAGCAGTTAGCGGCAGAACAGGAGAAGGCTGGCGCCGACGAGGAATGGTTCCGTATGATGCTGTTGCGCATTCGCGGTGCACTCATGGCCCCCGCATATCATGACGGGATGCACCCCCCTCCTGGGATGCCGCCTCACCCGCCACCAAATCCGGAAATGCCACAGTAAATAGTATGGGAC
Source organism: Afroboletus lepidellus (assembly GCA_038094355.1). Taxonomy (NCBI): domain Eukaryota; kingdom Fungi; phylum Basidiomycota; class Agaricomycetes; order Boletales; family Boletaceae; genus Afroboletus; species Afroboletus lepidellus. Next base: position 26,722 of record JBBPUA010000026.1, on the reverse strand, counting down.
ATACGAATGTCTTCGACGATTGGATATGTTTTGTCTTCGTAATGAGTGGTTTGTTTCTGTACTCTACATCAAAATGGGGCAAACGATTGCTTAGATAATATAGACATATCTGATTACAAAGGGTGCTGGTTTGTCATCTCGGAGCATATCCTCTTTTCTTTGCTCCGTCGAGCTCGTTTTGATGGCCCCCACCGCAGTCCTTGCAATACCCAAGCCAACAGACCTCGTCCCAACAGGACCAGTACTGGTCATTGGATCGCTGGCCACCGCACAGATCGGAAAATATCAATTGCTTGTCACAGACTTGGACTCCAATGCCGGCGGAGCCATAGTAGAAAGACAGATGCTTGATAGGTTGATCGGCGGAGGTAGATTCGTTCCTTCTGTGACCAACGCCCAAGTTAAATTTTTTGTTAATTAGCTACTGCCTTGGCGCCATCCACCTATTCAGCAATACACCTTGTGCTCACTCCGCCAGAGTATTCTTCCCTCTTGCCGGATGTGGGGCCATTCTTCAGTCAACTTCTTGAGGGTCTTGTCCCGCTGGGAAAACTATATCTACTTAACCTTCCCCCAGATCTCCTCAACCTGCCTCAGGAACTTACTCTTACTGGGTTTACCGTCCTTGAAAGCCTCCCACAAGGGGAGGATTCGCGAGTCATCGCCCACAGACCGAGTCCCACGCCAAGCGCTCTCTCTAGTGGAGCTATCCCTCTGAAGCAGAGAGCTGATCCTGCGCGACAGACTTCTAAGAAGGCTATCTGGACAGTCTCATCGCCTTCTACACCTTCCATTGACGCGGAGGCGCTTTTAACCACTGCCGACCGTACACGTCCTGTTCCAACCTGCGAGCCCGTGAATCCAGGTGCACCCCGACGCAAGAAGGCGTGCAAGAATTGCACATGCGGGCTCGCCGAGCTCGAGGCTGAAGAAGCCAAGTCGGGAAGAGTCGTCCTCCTCGACGCGGATGGCGCAGTGGAGGTCGGGCCTGGTGAAACGGAGAGAGAGCGGTTAATTGCAGCGGCAAAGGCTGCTCCAAAGGCAACCAGCAGTTGTGGTAGCTGCTTTTTAGGAGACGCGTTTAGATGTGCGAGCTGCCCTTACCTAGGTGAGTCTACTTCTCTGCACACAGCTGTGTTACTGTTTCATGGAGACCATCTTAGGTCTTCCCGCTTTCAATCCTGGAGAGAAAGTTGAGATCAATTTGGGTGCCGATGATATCTAGGATGGTATCGCTCTTCTCACACCTAGAGATGACCAGATGATATCAAATACGCAATGCAAATCACTTGTAAAAGGATAGATATTCTGATAGCTTAGACACCTGCGCAATATCAGCTACCGGGTCTCAACATTTATTGTCCGTTCATTCGCATCGATATCCCATTCATCCCCCCAGTCCAATATGTCTTCATCGGCTGCACACTGTGCTTGCTTGACTAGTTCAAGCAATCTAGCTGGATCGATATCAACCTCGTTGCCTTCGATGAGTACATCATCGTCGGAATTCAGAGATTGGACATCTTCCACGTCGCTATTTTGCGCGGTTACTTCATCATCACTGCCCAAATATGCATCCAGGGTGGCCAATCCAGTTGAATGTTTGTTCGTCGTTTCGTCTTCGGAGGTAGAACTACCCTCGGTCCCATAGCCGTTAATCAGGCCAAAAACTGCGTTCTGACCAACCGTCTTGTTTAGTTTTCTCCGCTTCGTGGCCCTTGTGATACTTTGATCGTCCTCTGAGGCTTGGACTATTGAGCCAGCTTTATCGACGATGGTACCGCGGAATGACGATGCCTCCGGGTCGAAGATATGGATGGTAGGAAACTCTACGAAAGAGGTCCTTTGAAGGAGCTCGCCAACGCTTTCCGTCGGTTCTAATTTGTGGTAACAGGCAGCCTCCCGTGCCTGCGGGAAGTCCGTGTTCGCGCGTATGTAGCAGTGCGGAGGAACGAAACACTCTGGAGCCTCCGGATGTGGGATGACAATGGATGGTAGCCAATCTGGAGTGTTTTCTCTTTGCTTCGAGAGTGGCGAGGATACGTGGCGCTGGAGCACGGAAAGAAGTGTCGCCGATAGACTATTGCGGTGCGAGAGTATCCTGTGAGATGGTGGTGGCGAGGACGAAATGAGGGCGAGGGTGGTGGGGGGATAGAATACCAGTTCGATTGTGAGTAGAGGACATTTTGACCTTTTGCATGGTGTGACGTTAGTCCGGTAGAGGATACCGGTGAATCAAAATCCTCACTTTTGATCAAACGCCGATTGGTTGAGATTTCGACGTTCCATGCCCGCCGGCAAGAGTTCGACGTCGATGCCCAGCGTTTCTAGATGATCCCTGAGAATGTCTCTTTTCGATGTCGGTCTTCGCCCGTTGGAAGACTTTCGCGCGGTCGCAGGTCTACTTGAGCGGATATTGTTCATGTACCCACCGCGAACAATCTCGCTGCCCCAGTTGTTCACCCTTCTACCGACATCTTCGAGATAGCAATAGTCCCGCATCATGGTACCCCAACCATACGCATTCATGGGGACGTACTGGGCTTTGTGTCGCTGACCGGTACATCCCGTGTCCTGTTTGTGCTTGCGAGAGCAGGGGAGCGAGCAAGAAGGGGTCGCGCATCGGGGACACGTATACCGCGCCGGCGTGGCGCACAGTGCACAAGTCCGTAGTGCGGATTGGGCGGACGACCCAGAGGACGCGAAGTGGTCCACCATTGAGATGTTGAGTCGACGAATCAGGTTCAGTCATTGCATCCGGTCTCGGACTCCGACGTTGCTTGTCGAGCTCGAGCTCATGTCGGCGGTTGCCCAGTCTTCCGCTCATGCGTACTACGAGGTCGCCCTCTTTGGCGAATTCTTCGCTCGCGACCTCAAGCCCATCCTCAATCGCCTCACTCTCCACACAGAGTCTGCTACTCCCATGCACACCCGTGAGATCGTGTTCGAACAGATCGGTGCCCAGGGCCTGATTCAATCCGGCTCCCAAGGCGACGAACCCGTCCTATTACGAGCCAGGAAGGAGCTTGGCGAAGACAAGGAGAGCGGATGGTGAGCTCGGCGTGCGCCTGTGATCGTTCTTCTTGTACGGACAGATCCAAAGGACTCTATATTCATACCTCAAGCCAGAGTCTGTGCGTGTGCATCCCGAGGCGACTGTTCGCCCCTGGGCAGTCTGCGAGGTTCTTGGCGACGCACTCAGCTTTGCAAGTGCTCTCGGATACGTGTATGTTTGGTTTGCATCGTCATCGGACGATGGAACTCAAAAGAGAACTACACAGTCGTCGCTCCCAGATATACAAACGCGGATACTCTTTCCGACGTGGACCGCTCGTTATCCAGATGTTTCAGCAGGAACAGGTACCGAGTCGACCCAACTTCCTGACCAATTTCTTCTAACTTACCTTTCCCCCGAGGTTGACCCGAAGACGTCCCTTCCGATTCCTGCCCACGCTGATACTCTATGGGAAGTGGAAGTCAAAACGGCCACTCAGGTCAATACCGCTGCTCCTGTTGCAGGTCAAGTGCAAGTGAACACCGTCCGCTCGGCCATCGACGCTGTCCTTGAGGTCCAGTTCATCATGAAGGGTCTATTGGACCTTCGAAGGCAAGACATATGAGCATCTTTGCTATGCAAGGAGCACAATTTCTCGAATTCTTGCTATTCATCATGTTCAGGTAGCGTGTCCTACCTAGCTATCTATTGGCGTCCTATTTAACAGACGGACTGAAGCCTATTTTACGTTGTTGAATCACACATGTTCTGAAAACCGTGGGCTTCACTTTTAATTCACAGGGACCTCCAGTACGTGTGACAATTCGCCCCAGAGAGTTATCATGTTTGTTGCCAGTACTCACTTCAACGTATCATCATTAGTGGATGCGAAACAAAGGATGTATCCAAGTACCACGAAACATTAGTGGCAAGCAAAATCTTTCATTACGCTCGCCTTCTCGAGGCGATCCACTGCATAGTTTCTCATTGCCAGGCCTCATGATAATGCCCGAACGTGCGCCAAAAACACTCGGACATGACCCAGACAGCCAGCCTGACCTACGCAGGTGGTCAGTTCAACCACGGAAAGTTGTTGGCCCGTCGATCGTCCATTTACAACGGGAAGAAACATGAAGGGTGTCGTACGTACATTTATCATAGTTTCCAGACTTGATGAGACTGCAAGCCTAAGTCCCCTAAAATACCTCCCACCTGGCCCTGGGAGTAATTGCGGCCGTATGGCCCAGCAATTGCACTCATCATCCTAGGATGGAAATGGTTCAAGAAAACGTTAGCAACAGAAGGAACCACGCAGTACTTACCCTTCTGGGCCACAAACCAAGACAAGAATTCTCTTCTCTGGAGCAAGCGGCGTGGGGGTAGATATCCAGAAAAGCCTGCGCCACCACGACATACTGTGCGTCAGTTGCAATGCATCTTGTAGCACGGACTTCCCAATGCGCCCACGTTGAACGTTTAGTGAGGGGTTTTCTGACGTGCCGTCCAGGGAATCAGCGAACAGCTGAAACTGGAACCTGTCTGGATATTTCTGAGAGAATGTTGTGAGAGTTTGTATCATGCTCGAAGGAGGCAGGTCCGCCAATGATCTAGATCCGTGAAACAATGTGAAACGAGCACTGAAGGAGGTATCACGCGTCCTGAAAATACTGTGGAGAAGCTGGTAGAAAGGTGTAATTCCTGTCCCACCGGAAATCTTGCAAGGTGTCAGTAGGTCCATGGAGGAAGAGAAAATGACAGTGCACACCATAATAACTTCATCCCAATGACCATTTTGCCACAACCTCGACCAAGTCTGTACGGGTCCGCGGATCTCGATCGAGTCGCCGACTTGTCTCGAGTGCAACCACCGACCAACTTCGCCATGTTCATACTTTTTTATCCAAAGCTTCATGTGACCATTTTCATCGATGCCCTCGAGGGGAGTATAAGGACGCTCTACTTGAATGTCACTGTCCTTGATGAAGATGGTCCATACGGGTGCGATGACGCCATGATCAGACTGGAGCAGTTCAGGGCGTAGAGAGAGAGTGAGGAGTTTCGTGTCGAATGACACGTCCACGGATTTCACGAGGGTGGCTGGCGTGAAGTTGGAGGGACTCAGCGGAGGAGCGACTGCACGATCCGACAGCAATCCAAGAGAATAGCAAGTCGTGGCTGTAGCGACAGAGAGACCGGAAAGGATGAGAGTAGGTTTGGCAAACCTCGTTCCCGCCGCGCATGCTCTGCCCAGCAGGTGACGAACAAAAAACATATCGACGAGAGATATTCCAAAAGAGGCAGTCAATGGCCTTGCACAACAAGGACAAACAAGACATATAACGGGTTCCTCCCCGAGATGAGCGCCTCACCCGCCAGCGCGACGCTGACGGACACTCGCATGGTATACTATCCACCCACAGCCTAATAACCCACCTATGAAACACCACCGCAGCCCCACACTCAGCTATCCACAGGACGCCGTCCCTCTTCCTATCCACGCAACGCTGGCGCTGCGACACCCTAGTACCCAGACACTCCTTTCCCCACTCAGATCTATTGGAAATACACCCCCTCATGGCGCTGGCGACGCAGTCGATGACCTCCAGTCGAACGCCTGGGTTAATGCTTCCTCGTATCGCCCACCTCTCGCCGGCCTAGGAATAACTTACCTTCGCGATGCATTCGCAACCCTTCACGGTCAACCGCTTGTTTCAGAGGACGCTTCCATGCAGATGCAAGTCGATGGCGACGAAGGCCTGCTTTTTCTTCCCGAGATTCGCGGAACCGATATACCGCTGTATGATTTTCCCGCACCGGGCGTTCCGCACCGGGGTCTTGAATCAGAGGAAGACTGTTGTATGGCCAAACGGACCCCGAATTTCGACCCTTCCGTCCGTGACGCGCCTGCTGGTCACCTGGAACTTGGTCTCGACAGCGATATCGACCTTACGGCGAGCAACACTATTGGATTGATTCCTGATGTCAACATGTTCGACAAGCTTCGGCGAGTGGACTGGTCGCATCCTGGTGTTAACCCGCTGGACACCATCCGCGCTACACCTCTTCACGATCTTACGATTCCTCTCGAACAGCCAACCACGCCCATAGACTCTCCCGATGGTGAAATCTTTCCTGCCAGGCCCGAACAATGTCCTTCCCCGCAAGTCATCCAGGACATCATGTCAATCTTGGTCCAACCCGCTCCAGGATCCTCGTCTCGATCACGGTCTTATGCAGATTCACCGTCCGCTCAATGTTTTTCGCCCTCGCAGCTAGGACAGATATCGTCTGTTTCAGTCAGAGTCGGATCAACGAATGTTTTAGATAGTGAGCACCCCGCCTTACCAGCTCCGTGTAACCTCGACGATCCGGACGCCGCCCTTTCACCCCCGATTTTGAATGCGCATCTTGGTATCGAACTGAACGAACTCATATCCAGAGCAGAACGCTTCCGATCTAAGCATCCCGAACGAGATATCGACAGAGCATGGCTGTCTCATTTTGCTGGAAAGCTTTCAGACCGCGGAGAGCTTCTCAGCGACTTTCGATGTTATGTCATCGGCTGCGATCAGCGGAACAAGCGCCGGGACCATATCTTGGTTCATGTTGGTGCCCACATTGGGCAGAGACCCTTCGCTTGTTCTGTCTGGTTTGTTTATCCCGGATTAGTCTTGTGTGGTATGTCTCTGAATACTTGTCCGCAGTTCGCTGCGGTTCTTGCGCAAGAACGAATGCAAAAGGCACGAGGCGAGTCACAGCGGCTTCAAGCCATACAGCTGCGATATTTGCGGACAAAGCTTCGTCAGACAGGATCTTGTGAAAAGGCATGTGAAGAGGACACATGGAATGAGAGACGAGAATGAACCTAGTATTGCGAAACAGTCGGCCAAGAAGAGAGCGAGGTTACGCTAGCAGTAGTAATGCATGTGACTAGTTTGTCACACAGTCACATCCCTCTTTGACTTGAACAATGTCGGACAGAGGCCGCTCGCGCTCGCCCAAGCCTCTCCGCGATGTGGATGTCGACATGGAACACGACGACGACAAAAAGGATGCCAAAGTCGTCATAGTGAACGGGCTTTCACGCAATGTCGCACATACACACCTTCAGACAATATTTGGCTTTTACGGTGAAATCGTCAAAATCGACCTTCCTCTCTACACAAAGTGTATGGTCCATCCATGATTCATATGCATTCCCGTCTCACGCTCTCGTTGTCTAGCTGGCCAAAACAGAGGCAAGGCTTCACTCGAGTATGCAGATCCCTTGTCAGCCCACGAGGCTGCATCCCACATGAATGGCGGTCAACTGGACGGTCTCGCCTTGAAAGTGGAGCTCTCTGATATTCCTATCCGCACTCGCTCCCGTTCCCGCCTGCGTCCTGTGCGCAACGGGCGGGACCGCAGGTCTTACTCCCGTTCCCGTTCCCACTCCCGCTCGCGTTCCCCCCCGCCGCGCAGGCGAGCGTACGACCCTCCCCGCTATGTAGACACATACCGGCGAGGGAGGGGTTACGGTCGCCGTGGTCCCCCCCCGAGGGACACCTACCGCCCTTCTCGTTCTCGTTCGCCCGTCAGGCGTGGCGACCGCCTCCCGCCGAGACGAAGATCCCCAAGCTACGAGCGTGGCGGTACAGGGTACGCAAGAGGACGCCGCAGTCGCTCCAGGAGTTATTCAGTGCGGTCGAGCCGTTCTCGTTCGCAGACCCCGTCACGTTCGCGTTCCCGAACTCGTTCACGCTCTCCGTCGTATTCGTCGTACTCGAGATACAGTCGGAGTAGGTCCAGGTCCAGGTCGCTTAGTCGGGGGAGAAGGAGCTACAGTAGGGATGATATCAGAGACAGTCGATCCCGTTCTCCTGCGTAGTCTGCTCAGTTTCTTGGTATCAACTGTAGTTCCACGCAAAATTATATTGGGCTGCTTGTATCTATATTATTGTGTGGCTAGATTTACCACCTCAATCACTTGCAGTCGACGAATCATCAGCAAGAATGGGTCTGCCAAGATGATTTGTGAGTGATGATGGTAATGCAGATGGATGGTAACTCACCCATACTCGGCATCATTCCTGATAGCGTTAGACATCCACTCCTCATCAAACTCTTGTTGAGCAAAGCCTGGACCCCCTGCCACACTCAGCACCACCGGTAACAATACCAAGCCATGTAGTGCTCCAGAGATGATCAGGGTTGCCCACATCCGGAAGTAATAAATCTAGTGATTTATCAGCTAAGAAATACAAGTAGGTCTACAGCACGCCTCACCTCCAGTAGTCGTGAACGAGTCAGAGCTAGGACAGACATTCCGATGAGCTTTGTAAATGTAATTCCAGAGAGAACCTAGGGAACCCGGTCGCCCATTAGTTCTCCAAGAAGCCTCGAGTCGAAGAAACACCTTACCGATGGGCCAACGTCCACCAACGCAGTCCACATCCGCTCGTCCCTCTCTTTCTGACCAGCCGGATAATCCGCTGGTAAGCTAGGTCCTGCACTCATGAATGCCCTCGCGACATGTGCACAGAATTCCACCGCAATACCGAGCGAGATGACGAGATTGACTAAACTAATTGCGTTAAGATTGATACCCCACACGGCCATCACACCCATCACGTTCAAGACAGTCAAGGCGACAACGCCCGTGACAATGGACCCAACCCTCCATGAGCCAAGGAACAGTGCTGTGACGACCAACACCGCCGCTAGGCCCAGTCCGAGAATCTCCTGTGTGATGGCAATGATATGAGCATACTGGTCGAAGAACACGTAGTGGAGGGAGTATGGGAAGATCTTGGACCCGATGTGGTCCGAGATCTCGTCTGCTATACGGTGTGCGGCTTCGAAAGAGTGGATAAAATCGGCTTGGGACCTTAGGGGAGTATGTGATGTGCGGAAGTGTGATGCAACCACACTCGTGCCTGCCGAGTCAAGTGAAAGGGCCGTCCCGAACGACGCTTTTCCTGCAAGGGGACACTCTTCATTAGTTGGAGAGATGAGCCATTGCTTAAGATAACGCATGAAATCTTCGCCCTCAGGAAGCCCCACCATAGTAATGTTCCACGCAGGATTTTGACCATATAGACATGGTCGACACAGTCTTTCCGAGTCCGTAGAGCGGCAGAATTTCGAAGGATCAGCTTTACGGACGCGACAGCAAGACTCCATAGCGGGGTCAAGCCATTTGAGAAAATCGTCGATCCAAGAAGCAGTAGGTTGGGAGATAAAGGAAGCTTCAGGCCTCTTGCGTTCAGCCTCCAAAAGATTGGCAGCTGAGAAATCATCACAGGTTGTGAAGCGACCGCAAAGTTTCTGCTGTCCTGCCCGCTGGGTAACATCGGTTCCTTGCGAGACGAAGTAGACAGGAGGTCCGACGTCAAGATAGACATCCAAGTGATCGAAGTACGCATTCAGGTATGAATCTGAAGGCAAAGCAAGCCTCTGGTCTAACGTGAAATATCAGCAGAAAATTCCAAGAGATTATAAGTGCCACTCACCCAGACCGAGTTGGATATGCTGTATAGATATCACAGACAATACGAATAACCCGGAGAAGGCGAGGAAAACTGCGCCTTTCACAGCCGGTCGCAAAAGAAATGGCGCATAGTGTCTTCTGATAAAACGGGCAACTGTGCCTAATCCTACCGGGGCATCGAGAAGTGCGATGCGGGATGGCAATCGTATGCAAGGGAAGCAATCGACACGGCTAGCCTAAAAATAATCCTGCAGCTGAGTCGCGCGTAGTCAATTATTACTCACCTCAACTCGTTTCAAGTCTATCGCAAGTGCACTGATAAACACTGTAACTTGCAGCAAGGCGTTCAGGAGCACACTGCCGGCAGCATACAGCGCGAAGTTCCGAACTGCTGGCATCGGGACCAAAGCTCCCAATGCGAATGCGACTGTTTCCGTAACGGTACTGAGTAAAATGGACGGGCCTATCTTCGCCAGAGTGCGTGCAACACGCTCCTCGGCAGACAAGAACAGGGGCAGAGATCTGCCATCTACAGAGTTGTCCTGAGTAGACTCGAATTGCGAACGATGATGTGATTGAGTGGGTGAACGTGGTGTCGGCAGACTACCGCCTTGTAATGCTACAGAGGCATTTGCACCATGTGCCAAATTGTGGCGGTCAAGCTCATGCACCAGGATGAAAACATTATCGACACCGACAGCTAGGACGAGGAACGGGATCACTTCAGCGATGATCAAGGTTGTCTTTACTCCGATAAAGGAGAAAAAGCCCACTGAAGAGGATACCGAAAGGATGACTAGCCCAATCCCAAAAAGACCCAGTGTGAACTTGGAGTTCACAAAGAGACTGCGAGGCAAACGGGGGAAAATGCGTGGCAAGGACCGTGAGTCGGTAGATGCTGAAGACGATACGACGGTTCCCGGTCTGAACAATAAGGGAAGGTTTCGAGCCCATTGCGATAGCGAAACCATCAGGCCTTCTTCTTCTCGATTCGCAACTCCATTGCCCAGCGCCAAGGACACGTAGAAGAACATCGCAAGGTATGAGAGAACGACGATATTCACATCTGTGTTTGAACTCTTGCTGATTTCCTCCTCGAGTGAGACGCCTGTTGAGAATGCGATCTGCATGCCGGCCTCCGATGATATTCTTGCCCTTAGATCAAGCAGATAGTCCTTGAGCGCCTCCTCCCATTCCATGGCCCTCGACCGTTCAGTGGTGTCCAGAGAGTCCGATACCACGTAGGTCACTACGAGTGCTTCTGCCTCCAGATACGATGGGTCGCCTCGCGTGCCTTCAGGCACACCACCGAGTACATATTGCGGACCAAGCGGCTGCTGGAAGTCGGGTAAACAGTCCACTGGAGACCGGGCACACTGCAACACGCGGCTGGCCCAAGTTAACTCGTCATAGTCGCCTAGGTCATTGCCAAACCATGCACCAATTGACTGGACGACGCAGGCGCCGCGCGGGCCCGCAGGTTTGAAGCATACGTCTGAAAGGCGATAACCCTGCGGATGTGAACGGAGAGCACGGATATCTTTCTCAACCTCAAGCCAATATTCAAGATGTTGGTAAGAAAGGACACCAGGACGGGTGGAGGTAAGTGAGGTATTGCTGTGGCCTTCTGCCGGTAAATTGGGGGCGCTTGTCACGAAGATCTGCTGCGCGCGATAGAATGGACCAAAGTGCTCGTCGAAGAACTCCTTCTGTAATTTACTTTCAGAATTCGGGGCAACCCATAGCCTCACCGGATCTGTCTCTATATCAAACTTCCTCCAACCGAGATTGAGTAACCCGACGATCGCGAATACGAGTGAAAACGTCAGAAACGGCGATGACGCTGCCCAAAGGCCAATGCGATAGAAAGCGCGTCGTAACACCGTATTCAAGCGATACTGTCGCGGTTGAGATGCGCCAACGGGATCCAGGAGTGATGCCCCACGACCAAGTGGTCGAGATTCTGTGGACGGCCCTCCAAGGGACTCTTCCTGATCATGGGAAAGTGATATGGCACCCACCAGCCCGCGAGTGTGCAACCTGGGTGACAGAGTAGACGATGCGGCGTCCGCGGATAAAGCCATGCGTTCGTATCTTTTCTCTCTCCGTCTGCGAATTGTGACTTGCAAAACATATCCAAAAAGGAACGACGCGACAGCAAGAGAGTATGCCACTATCAACACGAATGATAGGCACGTGAGAACGCCGATGTGGCAAGTTGGTCCTCGCCCTGGAATGGCGACCTCAGGTAACGACTGGCAGACAGCAGGACAATCGATGCAGGTACAACGACTAGCCAAGTCGTTGTCCGTGCAGTTTCTTGGGGCTGGATTTAGATGGGTAAATTGTGGGGGTGCGGCGGAGGGGAAATTAATTTGGAATGGACTGCCAAGGTCCTTCTCGTCCCCCAAAAACTTGAGGAAATCTGGGTATGTCTTCGCTCCACCTCCAATAAGGTCCATGGCGTAACCATTGGTAGCTCCGACCTGGACACTCTTGCAACTATCATAGAAACCCGAGGCGAACTGTTCCCCGACAAAGAAATCAACGGTTTTGACCGCAGTCTCTCCGGTACTGGACTTTTGTGTCTCGATTATGTCAAGGAAGAGATGTTGCCGCGGTGAACAAGTAAACGAGCAGAAGAAAGACTTGAAATTGTTACGACAGGCTGGGCAGGACGAAATAAGGGGCTCTGCTTGTGCCAGAGAATCGCGCAAGGTTTCGACTTGGTCCGAGGTGCAACAAGTTGGTCCTTCGGCGAACCCGGCACCGCAGACAGAAACGAGAAGATCCCTAGCATACTGGTCCTCGGGCTGAGGAAACAATATCGGTTAGTCTGTCCTCTGAGGAAAGCGAAACTGCAGACTTCGACTGGTGGGCCGTCATAGGGACAAGGCAACTGCTGTCCGAACCAACCTTTGGACCCGCATGCACCCCTCATGGCGCACCGACCCATGTCAGAAAACGCCATTGTACTGGCCAGTGTGGATGAACAGTGGAAGGTCAAGTGAGCACGTGATACATTTTACAGAGACGACGTAGACGACCAAATACACACCAACATCGTTCCATGACAGAAGCCTCCAGGCCGACTCGAAAACGCTTCGTAGGGTCGAAGTCGGCTGCGCCGTCAAAGCCCGGAGCCGCACCCACTCGACTCGCGAATAAAATCCCAAATCAAATCCTCACAGATCCCCTCCTCAACCACGCCATCAAGCAGTTGCCCACGAACTATTCTTTCGAAATCCACAAAACGATACACCATGTGCGCAAGAATGAAGCCACCATGGTCGCTCTTCAGATGCCAGAGGGCCTCCAGATGTTTGCGTGTACCATTGCAGACATCATTGAGCGGTGCGAGGGTGATCAGAATTGTTCGTTAAAGCGTTTCTCATCTAAAATGTTGTCCATGCAGATTCACCAAAGCCCTGACCGTCATTATGGGTGACGTTACTTACGGTGCTTGTTGCATCGACGACTACACCGCAGTCGCATTGGGTTGTGATATGCTCATCCATTATGGACACAGCTGTCTTGGTTAGTTTCTTATCGGATAGTTGGACTTGCGCTGACTGAGTCGTATCCTAGTGCCGATCGACCAAACTAGCGTCAAGACACTCTACGTGTTCGTTGAAATAACCATCGACTATGCACATCTCGCCGACACCGTTCGCTCGAACTTCCCAAGTGATCGCATTAGCTTCCACGAACAGTTTTTGGACTCGGAGAAAACTAGTTCAGACATACCTACCGGCCAGAAAATCGGGAAACCTCGACACCTTCGCATCCAAGCGTCATCGTCCACGAGCGATCTTTCCCAGCATGAGCACGCTCTGCGACGCCCACTGACGCCGCCGCAGGAACCGACTAGACTAGCTCTAGTCTCAACTATCCAGTTCGTCTCGGCTCTGCAGAAGCTAAAGGAAGAGCTCGCTTCGGAAAACGGTGAGACATCAGGTTCGCCGTCTGACGGGAAACCCGGTTGTTGGACTGGCAAATACGAAGCCATGATACCCCGCTCAAAGCCACTCTCCCCCGGGGAAATTCTTGGTTGCACAGCACCGTCTCTCGACAACGTTGATGCACTGTTGTACGTCTCTGGTTTTTGATTCTCAAATCAGGCTAAGTTGGTGCAGATACCTCGGAGACGGTCGGTTTCACCTGGAATCGATCATGATTGCGAATCCTACTATCCCTGCATTTCGATACGATCCTTACTCAAAGAAACTCACTCGAGAGTACTACAATCATCACGAAATGCGAAGAACTCGATCACAGGCTGTCCAGTCTGCCCGCGAGAGTATCGCTTCTCTTCCTTCATCACGCGATGCAGATCCCCCAAGCAAGTTTTCAGGTTCAGCCCAGCACGGTCAGCTGTGGGGTGTCATTCTGGGAACGCTCGGACGCCAGGGAAGCTTCAGGCAACTACAAGCAATTACGAACCAACTTTCAATATCTCGCGTTGCCATACCCTATGTGCCGATCCTACTATCTGAGGTGTCCCCAGCGAAGCTCTCGTTGTTCAGTCCTCATATATCGACTTTTGTGCAAACGTCGTGTCCAAGGCTATCAATCGATTGGGGCTATGCGTTCGCTCGGCCACTCTTAAGTCCTTACGAGACCAACGTAGCACTAGGACGAACAAATGGATGGATAGATGAAGCAACTGACGGGAAGGAAACAGTATATGCAATGGATTTTTATGAGGCCAACACACCATGGGCCATTTCCAGATCGAAAGGGTCATTCCGAATGAGACGGCTGTAGTTTTAGCGACTTATACTTACAATAACATGCTGCGTCATTCTAGTTCGTCGTGGCGACGGGTGACCTTGCAATAGTCAAAAAACTACCAACGAGACGTGTAGTGCATGAAGTGGGACATTTAAACGCTACACCAATGCATCAGTCTGAGAAAACCTAGTGCAGAGTGTTGAAACATACCCATAAGCATATTCGACTTCGTCTACCCCACCACCTGAAGCGAAGGGCCCAGATTGCTCCCTCGGCATAGGACCCAATTCAGGCTCATCTAAGTCATCCAGATCAACAGCGCTGCCATCGTCCAAGCCGAAGGGTAGCACAGGGCGGAGACCTGCTCCTGAACTCGATCGGCGGTTCCCGGCAGGTGACTTGGGAAGAGCTGCCATCGTCTTTGGGCTCATGTGCTGATTGCGATGGGCAGTAAGGCCTCTACTCGAAGATCAAAGAATAGTCATCTCACCTCCCAGTTGTTTAAATTCTCATCCGGGATATCACGATCCTCTCTACCTTCTAGTCTCGAGTCGTCGCCAAGGTCGCCGATGGACACAACACTTTCGCTGTCGCTGATGTTTTCTGTCATATTAGATACAAATTCGGGAAGTCGATGCCACGCCGAATTCGAAGTTGAAGGTAGCGAAGGTGTCTCGTCTGACCAGCCCAGATCCGACAAATAGTCTTCATACTCATCCTCAAAGGCGAGATCTTCTGTGGTATAAGGCAGGAAAATAGATGGATCCGGAGCTTGTGAGCGAGGAGGTGGGAAAACGTCAGCCTCGACAATATTTGGGGTTCCAAGAGGACGAATCATATTTCCGAGGTCCAAGCCGGGAGGTAAACCCTCCAGGTTGTGGGATATGCTGACCGAACGACGGTGGGCCTGGGTGTGCTGATTTGCGGCTTGTGCGCCGTAGCGTTTGGTGTTGTCTGTCACTTACTGCTCAGTGCCCACTAACAGCGGACGCACGAGGAATCGCTCACAAAACTTGACCAAATGGCGAAGTGCTTGCTCCTGTGCCTGTGTTCCAAGTTGAGGAAAGTATCACCACGAGGCGACGAGGAGGAACAGCACCTGTGCATCAGAAACATCATCGACCTCATTTCCAGTGAGCCACTCGTCGCGCAAATCGGGTCTGCAATTGAGGTAAATGGAAGTGATAACCTTCATGTTTGCTGCCCAGTAGTCAGAATCCCCGACAGGTATACATTATGTTCTCACTCACACTGCCGCCATTTACGACCGCAGAAAGGCACTTGACTCTTGATCAGCTTAAGGACATGAAGCTGTAACATTGGATGGGGGACACGAAGTACCCGCTTGAGCACAGCCTGCGATGAGAGGTAGATTAGCTATTTCCCGGCGTCTCAATTGTTTGACTCACCGAACTCTTATATTGAACCAACATCCATATACGATGTGACCGGCTCTTCGATAGCTTTTGCATAATCTTTGCGAAATTGATGGCTGAAAAGAAATTTCGCCACGAAAACTCTGTGAGCATTTCCACCTCTTCTTCGTGTTTATGTCCATTCGGCAACGACTTGGATTGCAGGACAATGTGGGAAGCTGCACGTGGTTTTTCCTCTTGCACATGCGGGCCGGCGGCGCGCGCGTGGTGTATTTGGCAATATCGGAAGAAACTGATGATGGTTACTTCAGAAAGGCCCCCCAGCGTGGTACGTACTTGTGATCAGGAGAATCAGCCTTGGAAACAACTGATGCCGAAACCTCTTGCAAACCAAACATTTTCAAGATAAGGAGTAAACAGTTCGTGTCGAGTAAAAGTTGGCCAAGATGATGGAACTTCATCGCATCTAGCCACATGCGCTTTCATATCAATTTAACTACTGTGATTGGACAAGACCCTTACGAGATGCTTTAAACCATTTTAATGTCAATAACAGAATAGCAGAGACTGCTTTTGATGTTATCTCCCGATGTCGGGTGACGTCCAGGTCGTCGAGAGTCGGTGGAGGGGGCGGAGGTTGTTCGGATGCTAAGTAAAGTAGTAAACGAGACATATGACAGAACCAATTGATCATCACACATACGTGAAGCAACTCCCGGCGGAAAGACAGAAGAGGTAGATGACTGGGGAACTTGTTGTTGGCCTGTACCGGCAGAAACGGTTGCCAACAATAACTTGAGAAGTACCAGTACCCAACCAGACAGCACGGGGAGAACGGAGCTCTAGGATCGAGGTGGTGTCAATGACCAGTAGCACGGCTTCAAGCCTTTCTTACGTAGATCACCTCAACTCTCTTCAAGCGCTTGAGGTCCTCTCTCTTTTCTCTGGCTTTCCGTTCATCCGCGCTCGATGTGGCATTGACGTTCGCCAGCTCGGCTTCAGCGTCCGCAATCTTTGCATCCAACAGCGCAACATCAGTCAGCACTTCGGCATTCTCGGGCACCTGGGACGAGCATTAGACGACGTGACAATCTCAGAGGGAGATGGAAAACTTTGCCTCTAATATGGCTTTGAGGGTCTCAGCATCACCTTCCGATCCGGGCAGATGTTCCAATCCACTTTCTGTGGTCATGCACTCCTCCCTCGTGCGCCACATCTGCCACAACGAGAGGCTGATATACATATGTCTGTTGTAGAGTTTATCTGCCTCGTCGATCGCGAAAGGAACCAGGCGAACGTTGTTTGGACCGAAACGACTTTTACGAGAGAACGGGAATAAGAACGGGCGGTTTTGATCGGTCTGATATTGCTGTTTTTTTGGCTTCGGAGAGGGCGGCGGGGAAGGCGCAGGCGTTGCAGGCTGTGGATTGGAGCGGAATCCAGGATTCTGAGCCTGTTGCTGGAAAGCCTGACCCAGGCTGCCTGGCATAGATGACTGACGTTCCAAGTCATCATGGTGATAGTGATGGCGAACTGGGATCGGTGTATATGCCTGTGCCAATCTCGCTGCGGGAAATAACAGAGGGGGCCTCCCTTGGGAGGTCTCCGTAAGGCGAACAGTTGCAACTGGCGGAGGTGTAAAAGTTGGGTACTTGACGGAAGTTTCCTGGTGGAATGCTTCAAGATCGAATGGTGTGCATTTTATGGCGATCACTTTGAAGGCGGTAAAATCAACGAATGCGAGCAAGGCAAAATGGGTTCACCTTCATCAGGAACTGGTGGTAGTGTTGCAAGTTCCCGTGCGAGCGTTTTCACGCGCGCCAACTCTTTGATCCCCCCACAGCACGCAAGGAAAGTTTTCCACAGGACAAGGAGGAGCTGCGGATGCGGGTAATGAGTAGCTGATTGATCATGTGCAGCATGTGATCCTACCTTCTTGATTGGATAGCCCTTGGCGCTCTTGTCTTTTAGACCGGATACGACATTGAACAGATAGACAGGTAACGGAGGATCCATGCTCACTTGCAAACGTACTTAGTATCGAATTCTGTGGGTCTGAACGTGATAGCGCATGGCTTACTAAGTTCATCCGCAAAATCATCCCGGCCTTTGAAAACTTCAATCAAATGATACATCATCCCAAGGTAGACTGATATCTCGGTAGTGAACTCCTCCAAGAAGTCGGCCTTCTCTGCAGCGGTGATCTGAAAGTGAGCTGCATCCGCATCTGAAAGCGAGCTGGTAGGATTCGATGAAAAGATTAGAGACATTAGGTCGGATCCATACCAAAGTAAATCGTGCTTTTGACTGGCAAATTTCATGGATTCTATGATCGTGTTCAGGCCATTTGCACCACGAACCACTTCGCAAT
This sequence comes from Afroboletus lepidellus, assembly GCA_038094355.1. Taxonomy (NCBI): domain Eukaryota; kingdom Fungi; phylum Basidiomycota; class Agaricomycetes; order Boletales; family Boletaceae; genus Afroboletus; species Afroboletus lepidellus. Next base: position 8,777 of record JBBPUA010000026.1, on the reverse strand, counting down.
TTTTGTAAATCCAGTGGAGCTGGTGCTCGGGAGATGTCGTTTCTGCGAATGTGCCTGAACGGGACGTGACACAATAAGTATCCTGAGAACAGGCTCGGAAGAAATCAACCTTGAAGCACGTAAAAGAGACGACGTGCATTCGTAAACCGGATTTCAGCATCACGGTGCTCCAGACTTTCCAAGAGCAACTCTACGTGGGTCTTCCTTTGCACATCTGTAGTTTCGGAACTCGTCCAGTCTGGAGGGGGGATAAGGTGTCTATGACGGTGGCCATGGAAGTCACCAACGGACCTCCGGGAAATGAGCCTTGCCAAGCTTTCAAGTTTTCTGCCACCTGCGGCATTTCTACGTACGAATAAAATTCATCAATTTCATTCATTACCGTGTCTTCGTCATCGTAGCGAAAGTCATAAAACGATTGCTACGAAAGGCGCAAGGGGGTCAATAGTGGATGGGTGGACTAGATGCGTATTGGCCTGCCTTGAGCTTGGGTGCAGATGTGACCATAGCCCTGAGTTGGCCAAGGGTGATGGAATCAAGCCCAAGCTGCTGGATGCCGGTGGTACTGTCTTGGATGTCGCCTGCCGGAGGAGGCGCGAACACCATGTTACTCATGGCGACGAAGTCAGGGATGTCACATGCCGTTGACAGAGTTGTTTGCCAAAGGCTTGGGGATTCAACAGCGGAAAACAAAGGTAAACAGGTCGTCTCCAATGGCCCTCCAGCCCTGTGAACGTGGGCGGAATCTGATATCGATGGCTGAGCGATCAGCGGAGCCAGTCCGAGTCAGACAACGTCGGCGATGGCCAGCGATGAGCCTAGGAACCGGTACCTGGCCGAGTGTCTAATTGGGGCACATTATGGGAAGACTGACTAACGGATGGCAGTCACATGGGCACGATGTCCCCGCCGTCGTCGCCGTCGTCGCCAGCAGAGGACACGCGTCCGCAACATGGCGCGGGGGGCTGCGCAACTGCGTAAGAGACGAGTCAAAGGATGCCTGAGCAGTTTATGTACACACTCGCCAATCTGCCACCGTGGGAAATGATGACATAATGGTGGTTGCCCTGGGAGGGTATATAACCAAAAAATCAGGGAGCGGTTAGACAGGTCCGTTTTGGCTGTGGATCGACTTCGCAGTCGGTCTCGTCTCGCCAACAACTCTCCCTTCTGACTCGGCTCATCGTCCGCGACAGCGTCGGCGTCGTTGGGATCGACAAAGAAGATTAGACGAGGTCATCGTCGGCACCGTCGACTAACCCTCTCCATCACCCTCCTCCCGCGGTACAAGGCGTCTTCCCGCTGTGCCCAGGCCATCTCCCTCCCTTTCCAGCACACAAAAAGGCACGCCTTTGCTGCGCGTTAGCCATCAGCCTACCGCAATCTCTTCTCCCACTTTCCTCCTATTCTAGCTTCCGCATCCCCGGTTTTTTTACGACTCATCTTACGACCTTCCCCGCCTTCGCTCTTTCACCTGGGGAGCGGGCCTATTTACTCGAGAGATCGGTCTGCCACTGCGTTTTCGCACCCGGCAGCTGGCCCTCTCCTGCTCTACCTGCAGATGCCAGTCCCTGTCCCGCCTGTCCCTACCGCGCATCCCGTTCACAAGTGTAACAAATCCGGAGACTCCACGAACCCCCACTCTTCCGTCTTTCACCTACTGAAACACACACTTCCCTCGTCTCCAACAGGTCCACCACCGTCTTTTGCCAGTCGTGAGCAGTGGATTAGGTCGCTTCCTTCGTGGCGCAGAACCAAGACTCGTCACGTCTGGGGGAGTAGTTCTGGGCCGGCGACGCCAGCAGGTGCTCATCAGGGTTTTTTTGGAGGGTTGGCTGGCGCGGTTGACGCGCCCGCCATTAAAGGAGCTCACGTGCAAACGTGTATTCCGCCCCTAAAGACGTCGAGTGGTTTGAAAATGCCTCCACGCAACGCTTTCGCCTCCGACCAGCTTGCTCTGGAGGCTGCATCTAATGACCTCGGTCCTTATCCTTCGCCTCTTTCGCAAGGGTTGTTCGGGGAGGATGTCCCTGGTGCGCGTGCGTCGCCTCATGCTCCGGATTTATATTTCGAGGATGATGGTCTATTCGCCCCGATTCTAGAAGACGACTCGCCCGATATGATGAACGGTGATACGGGTTCGAGCCCAATCGAACCAGTCACGCCCTTTGGCGATTACGTTGATCGAGTGGTGGCTGCTTCGGACGCCGCAGTTCTGCACGACCCTCTCGTGCCATCCGGATCCCAGGGACTACAGTTACCTATTCCAGTCAACTGTGACTCTCAGTTCTGTCACCTTCACCACATCGATGTTAAGCAAGAGTCGCTTGTTGTCGCTAATGAACACCAGTCGACCGCGAGCTTGAATCAAAAGCAACTTGCTGAGCCAATGGCCGAATGGCTTGTCTCGTATGTATGGAAGATTTGCACGAACATGCTCGTACTACCCCAAACGATCGCTCCTTACGCGTGAGTTATTCTTATCCATTCGCATGTCAGGTTGTTGACCTATCATCAGGCTCCCTAACGCGCCGCAGCTCCGTCAATCCATGCCGCTGTACCTCAGCACACGGGTGCATTCCTTGCTGATGTCGACGCTTCTCCAGCCATCAGCAATGCTGTTGGCATTGTGGTACATTGTGCGGTTACCTGTCTACCTTGGAGCGGCTGGGTTAGGTCCAGAACATGTGAAGGAACGGCGCTTTAGGGTTGAACTACTCAGCGACACGCGTGACGTGCTGGATGGTGAATCCCCTGAGGGCACTGCCACCTTCAGACTGATCGTTCTGGGATGTATGCTGGCAAACAAGTGGCTGGATGATCATACGTTTTCCAATAAGACTTGGTCAGTAACTTCCTCTTCAGCAATACTTTCTTGCTCATCCAACCCGCAGGCATACGATATCCAATGTCCCCGTGCAAGTACTCAATAAACTGGAGTACTTTGCCCTCGACATCCTTTCCTACGATCTGTCAATTTCTTCTTCTGCCTGGTCCCAGTGGCTCAGTCACCTCCTCTCGTATCATCATTCCCTCACCACGACCACTTACCCTCAACCCATTGCACGTCCGGCACCCAATTCGAATGGGATCATTCGAAAAATTATTCAAGAAATCATGGAGGCCCCGCTGGGTCGTTCTATGAATGAACCAGTTTTTCTTGGCGTCGAACAAAGGCTTAGGGAGAAGTTTGGTTTTTCCGCTCTTCCGCATGAGCCCGAGGCCTTCGACATTGATTTGGATGAGGATGGTCCCCTTAGAGAAGAGTACTTGCCCAGGCGCCGAGTTAGCAATGGTGGATCTTCAGGTGGTCATGGCTCGGAGTCTCGTAGTCATCCTTCGGTACATCATTCTCTGCCGCCACCCGCCGAGTGGAGTCCCGCTGGCGATGAGCCAATAAGCCGTTCAAGCGGTCGTGCTGCTCCGATGTATCTTCCGGTTCAGCCTTCCCTCACTCCACACTACGTTGGTACAGTTCCGGGAGTTTACCATCCTTGGCCTACTTCTGGCCCACGATATACTCCATTCGGACACCTTCCAGACGGTGACTACGCGATGAACACTCTTCCTATTCCGCGGTATACCTACTGGGCTCCTATGAGCTGCCCTTCTACGGTTCAGCATCCTTACCCCGTATGCACCTCCGACTACTATGGAGGCCCTAATCATGTCCGCGGATACTCCCTTGGAGGATTTGACTTTATGTGCAGTGACATCCGCTTGTCATCCGACGGAACTGGCTGCCATGCCCAATCGACGGCCTCCTGGACCCCACTGCACCAATATGGTTATCCCACCTCTAGACAGCTGCTTGCTCTTCACCCCCCACCGTTGAACTATCGATCAACCTGGATACGAGCATGAAGAATTTTCCTACTCACTTTCCAACAATGGTCGACCTCAGCACTAGACTTCATTTCGGCTTCGCCATTATACGTGTTGCACCCAGTGTCATGCGGTGCCCTAATTTGCGTTCTCTGACTCATGCATGCCCGTTCTTTTGAGGCCTGTGAATACTGGATTTCTCGTCTGCAGCCCTGTTTTACACGACTTTTCGGTCCCTTGTCAAGACATATCCATCCCGTCTTGGGGACCATTCACTTGTTTCGTCATCTTCCGACATCTCGCCGCGTGAACGCTATTTATGCGGGTTGCCACCCACTTGCGGACCGACCCAGCTGTCGCCCGGAGGAAGGTTGATATCCTTGGACTATCTCCCTGTCGCATATCGCTCGTTGTTCATGGATTGAACATTCGCGGCCACCTGGTTCGCTGTTTTCATCGCCCATGTATCGAATTCTCGTTCAGTACCCTCACGCCGCTAACCTAATCATCCTTTGACGACTTAGTTTCGCGCCTTTTGCCTCCTTGTTTCTTCTTGCTACGTTTTTAAAGCCATCACGAAACCACAAAAACATCAGAAAATCAACAATACAAAAATTCTTAGCTCGTCTTTCTTCTACCGCTTCTGCTCATTATCCTCTGCTGCTTATCAGTTATCTTTCTTGCAGCCCGCCCATACTCCGGATTATGAATTGCGTAGCTTCACTTTCTCATTCGTTCCGCATGCGCCTCCATGGGTAAGTAGTTTATATACCTCTGGGAAAGAGCTAGTCATGGTACCTAGACCAAGAGTACTTTGTCCCTTGAAACATGCACTTTCTCGTGAACTCCGCGTGCAGAGATGTGAGGGTGATTAAGGAGTCGGCCTTGCGACTAACTGACTATATTGCATGATTCCCAACTCTATTACACAACTTACAATTGTACATTTCCTGGCAGCTCTCAAATATGTACCAAGATAAATGGTACCTGCAAAAAAAAGGTAAACCGAAGTTAAAACCAAGAGGATGTCATAGCTCACTTCCACATCCTCGCCTTCTTCGTCCATCAGCATGACTTCGACCAGCAGATGCTTAATGTGAGGTGGGACAGGCTTCTTGCCTACGTGCTCCACTAATTTAGAGAATTTCATCGGTAATCGTTCCGCACTCTAAGGCGGCATCAGACAGCTGGCCACAATGAAAACAGGTCACGAACCTTCTTCCTGTCTGTGAAGGAACTCCATAACATACTCACACCCTGGCTGACCATGCTGACATCGAGATTATGGTTACTCTTGAACCACGCAACGAACTCCTTCAACGTAGGATCATCCTTGAACTCCAGGCGGTCCCACAGCGTCCATTCCGTGTCGCCAAACTTATTCTTCTTGGCTGCAATGGGCTCAGAGAAACCGAAGAAAGGCAGCGCTAGGTTCACGAATCCATTCTTGTACTCCTCGAGTTTGCTCTTTCCATCGATAATCTAATCTGATATTGGTAACTGTCCGAAGTGGCAAGGGAAACGCGTACTTTATACAGCTCAAGGCACACTAGTCCAACTACAAGGGCTGTAGTCGTAGCAATAGCGGGAATAATCTTGCCAGCGATCTGCTTCGTAGTGTGGCGATCAGCGATGGGAATATTGTAGTTCATTGCACGCAGATTAGAAGCAGCGGTGATGAAATCTATATGATGGTTTGTGTCGTCATCTTTCTCGAACTCGACCGCTGTGAGACGATAACCAGCGAGGGAAGATGGTGGCGGCAATTTCTTGACAAGTTCACTTATGTCGTCTGGGTCTACACTCGACATCAGCGATAATGAAGCTTGCATGTTGCTGATCTTACCAGACGCATTTTGGGTAACTGGATCATTCTCGTTAATCTGGATCTTCACACCGCTCTTCGGAGAGAATTCAGGAACTATGACCGAGTCCGCGACTTTCTTAAAAATCAAGGGATCGGTTTCACCCCTGAGGCCGTAGTTATAGGCATGCAGATTTGCAGCAGCGATGATAAATGCCAAGTGAGTTGGCTAGAGCCCTCGGTCAGCTACTTTGAAATCAAGTTATCTGACAACTTACGTCTGCCGAGTTGAAGACAAGCGGATCGGGTGCTCGTTTTGGGCCACTCCAGAATGGTTGTCCGGTGCTCGTGAGATGATCCTTGGGTAAGCTATGCAGCAGCTGTCGAATGGCGTTGTTAAACTTCTCTTCGAACTGAAGGCGAGCCCAGACAATACACTCCTCGAGAGTCAATGGCTTATTGGTCACCAAATAGGAAACTATTTGCTCGATGTGGTCGTACTGCTGACCGGAGTACTTGAGAGAGTTCTCCAGGTAATTAGGCTCGGAGAGATATTGATTGACAGACTCTATAGGCTTGACAAACAGGGCGTCAAACTCTTGCCTGCTCCATTCAATGGTATGCGTGATGGCGTTGGGAAAGTTTTTAACTGTACAAGATAGCGCCTGTTTTTCTGGCGGGTCTTGCGAAGACGAATAGGATTCGGTGAGGTGGGGAATAACAACCTGGACGTTGCCTTTCGTTCCCATGGTCCCAGACTCAAGGAGAGGTTTTTCATACAGAATACAACGCTGATCCATGTAAACACCTATAACCAGTGTCAGCACAAATGGCCGTCGCGTGAAACATGATCTTACGAGCTGCAACATTGTCCAATGCGTTGGTAACGCCGTCAAGCGATAAAAAGAAGTCGTCATTGAATACGCCTACTAACATTCAAGAACACGAATCATTGAAGTTTCCCGGTAACTTACTCTCCGTCGCTTGCCCAACTGGTTCTTGCTTGCAGAGTATATGGCCTTTAAGCGCAGGGTTCATTTCCGCAACGGCAGCAGCAGCGACCTCTGACTTGAATTTCCCCAGATCTTTTGCGCGAAAGAGGAATTGTCTGTTTAAATTGCTCTTCTCGATGGTATCAAGATCCGTAACATGAATTTTCGCGCAAGGACCGGTTGCAAGACCCATCATGCTCCAGTTCTTCAGCATCTCACATCCAATAGCTCCCGCACCAACAAGGAACTGGCGATGGTTTGCGATCTTATCTTGGAAAGATTTCCCGAAGACAGCTATTTGTCCGTCATAACGGCTGCCAGTAGGTTTACAGTCGTCTTCAGTAGGCAGGACCGAAGGTAGCGACTCCAGCGAGTCAAAGTAGAGATGCTGAACCATGGGGTGAAATTTGGAGGAACAGGCTTTGAGAACCTCCTGGGCCACAAACCCACCGATGACGGCTGCAATGGGTGATATATCACCCGCTGCCTGATACGCGAGTTCTTGGAGAACCTTCTCATTGGCATCATTGTCCAGTTTCTTCGCAAGTGCGACAATTGTTTTCGCGTCTTCGGCGTTTCGGGGCCGGGGGAGGCGACCGTTTTGTTCTCTGTATTCCGAAAGTGCTTGGAAACCTACATGAAGAGTAAGGGGATGGTCAAACTTAGCGAAGTCTGTGATGAAAAAATCGGGGGCATTCAATGATTCTCGCAATGATTTCTGCCGGATGTGTTTGATTAGTCTGTCGAGAGGAATCTCGGAACTCACGAATTCAAGGATCTTTGGCATCTTGACTTGGTTAAAAATGCCACCTCGAATGTAATCACCCAAAGAGGAGGTATCACCAATGGTAAACGTGTAGGGACCCTTCACGGATACTTTCCGAGGCTTGCAATCATTCAACTCAACCATGCCTTGTATTTCTGTGAAGGTCACGAAATCGCCATCCTCGAGGCCGTGGCGTGCTTCATCAAGGCAGGTTACTAAGCCCTCATCGTCCTGGACCCTGCATCAGCTTTATGATTTGATGATGTCAGATGGAAACCAAATGTCACCTTGTCCACTGAGACAACCATTCCGGTTAACGGCTGTTCGCCGGTAGGATCCATGCAGGTGAACTTGGGTCCAAAGTCATTGAATACGGAGCTTCAAGTAATTTGTAAAAATTCTTGAGTGGAACCTGCTTTAGAGCTTACCCGAAAAGACCCCGTGTTTCTGCTGCAATGAAGTGGACACCATGTTGATGTGTCCAGTCGTTAATTTCTAGCTGCTTCTTGTAAGACGCGTTGCAGAGCACAACGACCTGAAGGTCGTTAGAACTTGCAACAAGAGATGACTATATACATACTTGAAACGGTTGGATGAGGTCCACCGTTATCTCCTGGCCCACCTCTCCTCCCAAATTACGCACCGGTACGTAGGCATTTAGCTCAGAAATACGGGGTAGCATAGCCGTCGCGCGGGGCTTGCCGATGTCTTCTTCGCGAAGAAAATACTGCGAAATAACCTTGTAGTTTGTGGTGTCTGCCCCAAAGATGATCCTCACCTGCGTACTGAGGTCTTGAATGCAAACAGGTTCAGGATCGTACAGTGTCACTGACTTGACACCAGCCAAGCATACATTCTTAGCTTGGTTGTATGTAGCACATATATCAGCATGAACCCTCTACAAACGATTCAAGGCGCACCAATCTCAGCACCCAGGCCCTGAAGTCCGACGACAAGTATATTTGAGGTTGCCATCTTCTTCATCGCTTTGGAAGCAAGATCAGTGGCGCCTAGCACGGCTGTCGGCACTCTACCTTCATGGCCGAGTACGTATCTGAATCGAGGGCGATATCGGATAAGTGATCAAGTAGCACGAAATGGCGATAACTCGGAATGCTCACAGCTGGCGAGAGTAGAGACCTTCGTCGATGGCGGCCTCGTCGACATCCATCTTCGAAGCAAAGTTAGTCGCGTCGGACATGCAGTTGTGCGAATGATTGGGATGACTGGACTATGAGGAGTAGCAAGCCGCAGCGCAAGTGATCTTCTGACTAAGCAGTTCCATCAGCAAAATAAATAAAATCTTGTAAGACCTTGCAAGGTTCCCACGACCTTGCAAGCTGTAACAAGGCCGACGCGAACGGTGCGCCGGTCTTGCAAGGCCTTGCTA
>JBBPUA010000025.1:0-52191 GCA_038094355.1 Afroboletus lepidellus | reverse complement strand
ATAAAGAGGCGCCACGCGCCCGGCCATGTTCTGCTTCGCCGATGCGACGATCCTGGCGACCTCGAAACGAGAGAGTGGACGAATAAGTTCGCGCTCGCCCTCTCCAACGTTCACAGCCTTGTTGTCCTCCTGACGAAACCCAAAGCACCAAAATTAACGTCACGGCGAGGATGACCGCGAGAAAACGCACGGGAAGCGTAACACCCGAGGTCTGCGCCCACAGGATCTGCCGCGCCTCGAGGTACTCTGGAAGGAACCCCGCCATCGTCGACTCAAACCCATCGCCTTCGTTCTGACTTTGATCGTGCTCTTCGTTCTTGCTCTCGACCCCAGACTCACGTGGCGTGCAAATGGCCAGACCATGCTTGAAAGCGTCGAGGAGTGCTGAGAGGGGGATGGAGGTGCGGGCGGTGCGGTTTGCGACGACGGCCGCTTTCCCGGTGTTGGTTTTGCGGCGTTTGGCACGGCGGGGCTTGGCCTACGAGCGTTGTGAGTGGCACATGAGGGTCGGACTATATTAAACAAACCTCGGGGTACGCATCATCTTCGTCCTCGTCTGATGGGGACCATGTAGGAGGCATGATGCCAAGTGGAGAAGGTCTGAGGCCTACATATCCGCTTGCCTATTTGGGTTGAAATAGCCCCTGATCTTCCTTCCACTGCGCTTTCACGGCGAGAAGCTGAAAATGACTCTGCTTTGTCTCACAAATGCCGTATCTATTTCCAAGCCTCTGCAGTGAACTTGCCAACCCGAACGCTCAGATGCCGGGCCACTCGTCTTGGGGGCGTAGACAAGTGTCCAGGCATTTGTACTTCCAGGCCGGCGAAGGGTGGCACGCATGCCTCGCCCCAATAATAAGAGACCTGGGGGGAAGCGTGAAATGGAGGCAGTGGCGCCTCGCAGTTCGGAGGAGAGAAACGATTGTCAGACACTCCGCCTTTATGTACGGTCCCTGTATTGACGCTTATTTTGGTGGGGACGTGGCTACAGTAATAACCCTTTCTTCTCGACCTCAAGAATGATTAGTCCAGCGCGAGAGTCGAACTCGTAGCAACAAGGTAGATCGCTTCCACCTATCCTATGATCTTGACATCCGAATTCAGGAAGGAACACGATCCTTCGCTGATAAGTAACTTAGATAGTAATAGATAGAAAATAAGACCAGTCGGAATTTGGTGAAGACGGCTTGCTGTGTGGTACAACAGGAGTCAGGTCCGTATTATAAATAAAATCGGCAGCGTGAAAGCGAAAGGAAGGTGAGCGAGATAACATGTAAGGGGATGTAAAAGAGACCATTAAAACACGAGAGCAGGCAGATGAAGTATCCATCTCAGAGGCGCGTCACCGCCTTGGAGTCTAACGGCATCCCTGGCAACCATCGTCAGATGTACGGCGCGCAATAAGGGAGAAACGCACCTGAAGGATCGATACCGTTGCGAGCGAGGATCTGGTTGTGGCGAATTAACCTCGCCTGATCAAAGCTGAGGAGCACGTCAGCAGTGTATACGAGCCACTCGATGATAGACATACTTGACGCGTTCCCGCCGCATGATCTCCAGCACTTCTTGTGTACCCCGTTCGTCGAGACCAGCTCGCGAGTCGCCGTCGTTGATGTTAGCCTCGATGTCAAACATGACCGAGGTCAAGCCAGCTTCGGCTTGACTCGAGAACGTGGTCAGAGGGATGTACTGGTTGAGACCGAGAAGGGTCCTGATCTTCATGGGTACATGGGGCAAGACGACGGCACGGTAGCGGTAACCCACTGGCCATGGGAATAGGAGGATGAGTGCTGCGGAATTCCACGAGCGTAGTACTCACGCATTACCAGTAATGCACAGGCAGCGAAGAGGGAGATGTAGAAGAACATGGCTGCTTGTGCGGGCGAATATTTAACGGCTGACGAGATCGCTTGTGTAGGTGACGAGAACAAAAGCGACTTGGAGGGACACCAATATCATCACGTGAGACATCCTGTGCAAACGCACGATCGCAGCACACCACCAACTACTCAAACGATGGTATCGCTTCACGACGCCTTGCAGGTAACCAACATCGACTGGTGGTCCAACTTACTGCTCATCATCTCGCCAGGCAGAATTCTGTCCACCCCTGGACACCTCACTCCTTGCCGCGTTGATCGCAGACTTGGGCCCCTCCCCGCCGCCGGACCAGGTCGACGCACTGCGCACAACTCTCAAGGAACTCGCGAACCAAGCGACAGAACAATACGAACATGACCTCGACTCGGTCAACCTCTCCTCGCTATCCATCACTACCGACGAATCGAACAGCTGTCCCGACTTCTGCGCCGAAATAACTGAAAGCTCGACTGCTTCTGACTCGTCTGCCGTCTCACAGGCGTCATTTAGCTCGCCCCTCGGATTCCTGCAAGCAGCGTTGCCTCATATACCGCCATCTCGACTCAGACGTGCGCTCAGCGAAGCAGGCATGAACGAAGGCGATGTGGACATGGAATCTCTCCTAGAAACATTATTGACCAACGAATACATTCGCGAACTCGAAGAGCGAGGCTTGAACGCCCTCAGCGACGACGAACTCGGGTCTCCATGCGCTCCGGGTGGAGAGCCCTGGAAACGTATCGAAACAAAGAAAAAACCCGTGGCCAACGGGAAGGCTGCAAAGAAGAAAAGTACGCGCGGTAAGACCATCGCCCTTGTCGATATCCGTCAAAAGCATCATCTCCCAACTCCCTTACCCATCGCCGCACCCGCACCCGACCCATGGACGCAGCTTTCCTCCCTTTCAGAACACCTCGCGACGCTCCTGCCATCTCACCCTGCGTCTTTCTTCCAGTCGCACTTTCATTCCCCCAAATACCCATCACCTGCAAACGCGCTTCGTGCCGCTCTTTCGTCTATTGCAGGCATTCAGAACAAATCGCCCACCGACACTACCACCCTCTTCACCATGCTTGACATTCTCCGCGATTCCCACGCCTACACCTCTCTCGATGCTGAACAGCGCTCCACCCTTTACGCTGACGTCCTGCTCGCCCTGTATGCCACACGTGGGCGTGGTGACGATGCTATTGATATCGTCTGGCTCCTTCTGGAGCTCGATCTCGATCTCGAATTAGGCGTACTCGCTATGGGTGTATATCATACCCCCAAATCCCCCGTGTCACCGAGCCGCTCCTCAGCTTGGAGCTCCCCATCCCCAATTTCGCCGCCGCCGCCGCCGCCTCCTTGCACGAGTCGCGATCGGAGCAAGAGTACCAGCGCGGTGACGCGGCAACTTCCGAGCGGTCCACCGCCCGTGCAGCCCCCACCGACATCAAAACGGAAGAGCTTCTCTGCTTCCTCGGGACCGTCTCCGAGTACAGACACGACGCGTCCGTTTGAGTGGCAGACGGTCCCGCAAAAGCTACCGAAAGGCCCTCACCCGCTCGCATTGCACATCCCGGCGTACGACGCGACGAACCAGAGCCGGCGGTCGGCGGGAATGGGCAAATTCCGTGGGACTGGGAATGGGATAGGCAAGGGTGGCAAGGGGGACGTGGGCGAACTCACGCGCCCGGATTTGAAGCAGCGGATGGCGGCGAGCTTGAAGAAGCGAGACGAGCTGCTACGGGAGGCGTCCAAGGCATGGACCAGGGGAAACGCCAAGACGCGCGGCGGCGAGGTTGCGCTGTATTTCGCAGAACGGGTGGGTCTCTTGACATGCTTTGGTTGCTCCGTCCGGTTTGGTTCGGTTCGGACCGCTGATCCCTCGAACAGGCGCGTGAGTTTCAAGAGTTGGCTCGCAAGGAGGCGCTTAACGAAGCCCGGATTATGGTCGAGGCGAAACGGTATGTGTCATTTCTTCGCGCTTTATTTGTTATCTACATGCGTCTCACGTGGTCGATGGTATTCGTGTACTTCGTGCTACCCTCTAACCCTCTAATGTGCACTTAGCTCCGCAGCCGCAGACCACAACACGATCGATCTTCACGGTACTTCCATTGCTGAAGCGGTCGTCATCGCCAAGGAGATTCTCGAACATGAGGGATGTTCCCCCGGTAAGCCACTGCCTTCTTGCTTCCACCCGTCGTTCACCCCGGTCTATCTTCTTTTTTATTTGTTCACCTTTTTCATGTTGCACGTATTGACGCTTCCAAACGGTGATTGTCGGGCGTATTCGCTGAAACTCACTAGCGAACCCACTGAGAATCATCACCGGCCGCGGGACGCACTCTGTCAACGGCGTTGGGGTGCTCAAGCCTGCCGTTCGGAACGCACTCGTTCGCGATGGGTGGAATGTTGGCGTCTGGGACGGCGGACTCGTCGTACGCGGACGCACGTTGTGATCAAAACAATGTTGACTTTCTCTAGAGTCGACCTCGATCTGGCTGGATCTGTTCTATGTCTATGATGTACGTCGTTTCGTTCTCGTGTATGTTTTTTTAATAGTTTTGCGACGTGTACGTGTATGCATCTCTCTCTCGATGTCTCTGCTTCTCTGCCGTTGCTAGTGCTCGCATCGCGCTGGGCGCTTGCGACATGTTTTCTGCGTTACCCTCGTTCAGCTACTGTTGTCGTGTACTATAGTGTAATCTTACGGGACTCGTGCACGATGGGATCATTGTACTGCTGATGTTTTCGTTTTCGGAGGACCGCGTGACGCGAACGCGTCAGTAGGTGCTCTTAGCGACAGGTTGGCGATGGCTCCACGCCGTGGTGATCTTCGTAGTGTTAGATGCTCGCACGATGCACATTGCGTCTGGTAATATCATCCGGCCTCGTCGGATTCGAATTTTGAGGTGGTTTCCAGCGTATGTATTATCTGGATCGAGTCATCATTCCGAGCTAGCCATCTCCAGCCTGAGACTGTTGGAGGGGCGGTCATCGATCGCTCGAACCATCCCACCTCGTGCGCGGTGTGGCGGTAGAGGTCGCGGAGTCATCGGACAGTGCGTCGAAGCAGGTCGTAGCGTGGCGGCCCGGGACCGTCAAGTGTAGCTAGAGCCACCACTGCCCGCACCCGGGGCAGGCAGTCACTTCCCCCTAGGCCTCTCCAGTGGCCTAGCTTCAGCCTGGCGCTCATGCTAGACCACGGCCAGAAAAAACATTTGACACTTCTAAAAGAACGAGGTGGCACTTGGCTCGGACGGTTTAGACCTTCAATAGAATCAATCTCGACTTTGTGGATCTATGTACTGAATATCTCAGACGCGTAAAAGACGGCGGGATAACTTGCCACCCAATCAAAGACTGAAAAAAAAGCGCGGTCATAAATCAAAAAAAGAGAAGGAAACGAAGCACACTCTGTAGATGTAATGGGTATAAACCTGAAGACGTTTCACCATAGAGATGATTGTCTCCGTGCCAACGCATCAAGCAAGCCAAGTCTTCATGTACTTGAGTGCTGCCATTTGAACGGCATAGATCGATTTGTCGGCACGACCATTTTCGGTAATCATGTCATCGGTGTGGAACCCGTCGCTCATGTAAATGGGCTGCATTTCTGTGCTAGACTTGTTCAGATGGCATGCAGAGACTGTAGCCTCGCGCCAAGGATCACCTATAGTAATGGACCGCCCGCGTGAGCAGAGACATGGCTCAAGGTACTAGGAATACGCACGGTGAGCATTGGCGAAGAAAAGTCTATCCACCCTGACGTTCCAGCCATTGTACATCTTGTTTACCTCCGCGGCCGACGGCGAAGGTGGCGAAGCGAACTTGTCCGGGAACATGTTGACGCACCACCTCTGGTGTCCGCCGAGCAAAATACATTCATACCTCGCCGACAAGCATGACGTGCACGCACCTCTCCACGTATCGGTTTCAAGATTCGGCTCACGATCGCTGGTTGACCCTGGGGAGGACCATCTTGGAAGAACCCAACCTGGTTACAGACCATCCATGTCCAGGAGCGGAAATAGTTGTCGACGGTGACATTGGTCCAAAACGACTCGCTTGTGTTGTATGACCCAAGGCACGTCCTACAAGCAGTCTATCAGCACTCATGCAGTAGGTCTAGGTCAGGAGCCCTACTCTGCATCCACAGCGCCGCACACTAGTCAGCAGCACGCGAATTTAACGTCAGACCTTGTCAAATTCGTAATTCCTTGCGACGACCTACAATATGCGTAGTAGGTATCGTTCCAGAATGAACCCCACGAGTCGATGGCGTGTTCTAGACCCCAGCCAGTCACAGGGGCATTGACACCATTCCGCACTTCTAAAGCATCACAAAAGTGGAAGAACATCCCACCTGGTCCGGATGAAGGCGACAGCTGCTGCCAGTCTTCCAGATTTATTTGCACTTGGTTAATATGTCATCAGTGGCAGCCCATCCTCCAGATGGTACAATGACTTACGGGCAGTAGCAAAGTCGTCAATATGAGAAAGACCGCCAAGTCCAAAAGCTTCCTTCAGACGCTGTATGGCAGTGGTGTCATTCATGGCGTGGATCTCGTCGAGGTGTGCAATGACTGCTTGAACGTCGGAAGAACAATTCTGGGGCATGTATTCGAGGATAGGCGTAAAGTATTCATAGAAATCACTACGAAAATGATAAGATACAACACGAAATCAGGTAGTAGAAGAATATCCACGCACGTTATCGCTTCCACTACGGCCGACGATGCGTAACCCGCACGGAATACGCCAGGCTTACTGCTTGCCCTGTGAATCAACCAATCGATGAAATATATGGAATAGGCTTACTTCACCATCGTCCAACTCGTCAGTGCACCTACAGTACCTCTGTCGGTTCGTGCTAACAGCATAGCTTGACACTCACCAGCATAACTTCCGCCGATCAAGATCCACGGCGTGGTGTCTGGCTTGACATCATCACCTCCAGGCATGGGCAGGTCAACATTCTCCGCAAAATAGACAAGATCGTCAATGGCTTGTTGGATGGTCAGCAATTCAAGACTCTGTGAGGTAAGATTATCGTATGGGTTAGAATACCCGAAGAAACGGTGCTCGAGGACGATTGTAGCTCCTTTTTGTTCTTGAGCGATCATCCCGTTGATGGTTTTGTTGGTGAGGTAGCCTATATAATCTATAGATGTGTCAGAAAGCTGTCACATCTGTGAATCTCCGAGAAGTATACCCTCGGCGTTCGCCTCTCCCGGCGTCAGAAGTATGATAGGACCATCTGGGCGTATTCATGACTAACAACCTCAACACGGGGGAAGAAGACGTACGAGACTCATAGAACTCCAAGTTAAGCCAGTATCGCTGCTGGAATGTTCCAAGGTTGGGGTTGCTGTGGTCGATCAGTTGATCAAAGTAGTTAGTGGTCAACTCTTCAGAAATGGAGATTCGGTGGATAACAGCGTTCCCGGAGAAAATGACTTCCGGAATGATTGCCCTTGCAAAGGAAACAGAGAGTAACGCTGCAAGCGCAGTGGTGAGTACCATCCTTGCAGGAAAGCGACGTCTCTGCTAATGTCAATGGGACATTAGACAGGCAACCTTTTATTCATATCTGACCCGCCTGGTTGCTTGATAATTGTGCACGATATACGCATGCATGTATCAGCCCAAGGCAACCATCATTTCACACCAAGTGTCGAGTGGCAATCGCGGTTGAAATAGTCGTGATACGGTCGGAGGACACTCGTCTTCCCCGGGAGCTTCGAGAGACAGAATTTGGCGTAAAACTATCTTCATTGTGGAATTCCGAGTCCCTATATGAGAACTGTGAGTTGAGTTGGTACATGAATGAGGAAAGAACAATATATATTAGAACGATGCACGACCTACGCGTGCGGAGGGTCCCAAGTTCGCCTGTGAAGAAGAAGCCAGGGGAATTTACCGTCTCGTTTCGTCGGGTGCGTTCGGTCCAGACGCATCACGAATTATGCTCTTCTCCCCTTTCTCCCGAGAGTTTCATACTGCGCCACTCGCACTGTCAGCAGTCGTTTCCATACTTACTGCCGGGCGTACCAAATGGAAGGGACAGCACCAAAGGTTGGGGTTATTGTGGTCAATCAGCTGATCAAAACAGTATACGAGCTGGGTTGTATTTGTTGTCGTAGTGGCCAAGTCCTCGGAAGCGTCGGAAAGACTGAGAATGGACCTTCCGCTGAAAATGATGTTTGGAATAGCCGCATTTGCAAACGAGAAGAAGAGCAATGTTGCTAGTACAATGGGGGTATCGTTTCGGCGACAGGGATGTTAGACACTCGACAGCTTCTTTGCATAGGATTTATATGTGAAAGCATTGCCACTGCGAAATTGAGCATGACAAGCACATCGAGGCTACGGGCTGGCCGACGGTTGACAGTGATATTGGCACAACCATAGGCACTAAAAGAAAACGATCAATGGCAAGCCGAAGCAGTCGATACCACGTCGAAGGAAACGCACAGGCGCGAGTTGGTGCAACAACTTCGCTAGCGCAAAACCCTGCGTTGCCACTTGACCGAGTAAAGTAAATCCTCGTGATTGTTTGAGCATGCGGCGGGCCATCTCGGAGCGCGTGGGATTAGGGCTCCGTAAAAAAACTCGATAGTTTTAACCCATGTAGTTTTTGACATGTTAGGATCATCCATGTCCAGAGGAAGGGGGCGGTCGTCCTGGAAACGTTATGGCGAACTCGGAGAACGAGTGACCACTGACGACGATCTCAGTGGACGCGGCTTTCATCCCTTTCAGAACACCTCGTGACGCTTTTCTGGTTGTCATCCCACCATACACTTCCGAACAACGCTCCATCCTGCTCTCTCCGGGTGGGGCGTGGTGGCCGCTATCGACAAAGTTGTTTGGCTCATGGGGCTCGATCTCGAGTCGGGCGTATGCCATACCTCCCAGTCCCCCGTATCCCCTGGCCGTTCCTCAGCTTAGGGCTTACCATCCCCAATTTCACCACCGCCACCTTCGACAAGGATGCGGAAGAGCTCTCCGCTTCCCCGGGATCGACTCCGAGCACGGACACGGCGCGTCCGCTCGAGTGGCGGACGGTGCCAGAAGGCCCCACTCGCTCGCGTTGCACATCACGGCGTACGACGCGACGAACCAGAGCCTGCGGTCGGCGGAAATGGGTAAGCTCCAGTGGGACTGGAAATGGGATGGGCGAGGGGGGCGTAAGGCGAACTTGTACGCCCGGATTTGAAGCAGCGGATGGCGGCGAGCTTGAAGAAGCGGGACGAGCTGCTACAGGAGGCGTCTAAGGCGTGGACCAGGGTAACGCCAAGACGCGCGCCGGCAAGATCCCGCTGTCTTTCGCAGAACGGGTAGGTCTCCTGGTGTGTTTTGGTTATTTCATCCGGTCCGGTCCGGTTCGGTTTGCTGATCAGTCGAATAGGCGTGTGGGTTCCAAGAGTTGGTTCAGAGGGTCCGAAGGAGGCACTCAACGAAGCCCGGGTCATAGAAACGGCACGTGTCGTTTATCTGTGCTCTATTCGTTATCTACATGTGTCTCCGCGGTCGATGCTATTGGTGTCCACGCTTCATGCTAATTATTATCTAATTCCCCGACGTGTATCATGATGTAGCCCCGCAGCCGCCGATCATAACACGATCGATCTCCACGGTGTTTCCATCGCTGAAGCGGTCGTCATTGCCAGGGAGATGAAGGATGCTCCCCCGGTAAGCCTCTGCGTTCTCTCCACCCGTCATTCACCTTGGTCAATCTCCTTCTTTCTTTCTTTCATGCTACAGAATGGTGATTATCGGTCACATTTGCTGAAACACGCCAGCGTATCATCACCAGCCACAGGATGCGCTCTGTCAACGACCTTGGAGTACTCAAGCCTGCCATTCGGAACGCGCTCGTTTGCGATGGGTAGAATGTCTGCTAGCAGAACGACGGACTCGTACGCGGGTGCACATCGGGACCAATGACTTTCTCTAGAGTCGACCTCGACCTGGCTAGATCTATTCTGTGTCCATGATGTACGTCGTTCCGTTCTCGCTCTATATCATTGTTGTTGTTTATAGTGTATTTCTCCGCCTTTCTGTTCTTGCTGGTGCTCGTATCGCGCCAGACGCTTGCGACTTGTTTTCTGCATTACCTTCGCCATGTTTCATTCCGCTGCTGTCGTTGTGTACTCTTACGAGACTCGTGTACGATTGGGTTGCAACGCTGACGTTTCTGTTTTCGGAGGACTGTGTAATGCATATTGCGTGAAGCAAGGTGAAATACGCGCAGTACGTGCCTTCGATCATAGGTCTACGATAGCTCCGCGCCTCTCGTCGTGATCGTCGTGATGTCGAAACTGATAGGATCGCACGATGCACATCGCGTCTAATAATTTCATCCGATGCAGATAGTTTTCAGAGTATAAATGCGGAAACATTCTATCATAGAAGTGATTATCTCCGTGCCAATGTATCATGCCAGCCAGGTCTTCATGTACTCGAGCGCTGCCATTTGAACGGCGTTGATCGACTCGTCGGCGCGACCATTGTTGGCAAACATATCATTGGCGTGGAACCCGTCGCTTATGTAGATGGGCTGCATTTCCGTGCTAGGCTTGTCGATATGGGATGCAGAGACTGTAGCCTCGCGCCACGGATCCCCTATAGCGATGGACCCATCCGCATGAGCAGAGACATGACCCAAGGTAGGAATACGTACGGCGACCGTTGGCAAAGAAAAGTCTGTTCACGCTAACATTCAAACCATTGTACATCTTGTTCACCTCCGCGGTCGACGGCGAAGGTGGCGAAGAGAACTTGTTCGGGAACATGTTGACACACCACCTCTGGTGTCCGCCGAGAAAAATACAGCCATATTTCAATGACGGTGTTGTATGACCCGAGGCATGTCCTGCAAGCAGTCGATCAGCGCTGGTACAACAGTTCTAGATCGGGGCCTACTCTATGTCGGTGGTAAATTCTGTCAGATTCGCAATTCCTTATGACAACCAACAATGCGCGTAGTAGGTGTCGTTCCAGAACGACCCCAACGAAGCGATAGCGTGCTCTAAACCCCAGCCAGTTGCGGGTGCATTGACACCATTCTTCACTTCTAAACCATCACAAAAACGGAAAAACATGTCATCTGGCCCGGACGACGGCGAAAGCGACTGCCAGTCCTCCAGATTGTTTTGCACTTGATTAAATATGCTGTCAGTAGAGCCTGCTCTCCAGTAGTACAAGAACTTACGAGCGGAAGCAAAGTCGTCAATGTGAGAGAGATTGCCAAGCCTAAAAGCTTCCTTCAGACTCTGCATAGCAGCCGTATCATTTTTGGCGTAGATTTCGTCGAGGTATGCAATAACTGCTTGAACATCAGACGAACAGTTCTGGGGCATGTATTCGAGGATAGGTGTGACGTATCCATAGAAATCACTGTCAAAATTAGAAGAGTTGACGTAAAATCAGGTCCGATGATGCGTAACCTGCGCGGAAAACGCCAGGCTTACTGCTTACGTGTGAATTAACTGATCGATGGAATGTATGAGATAGGCTTACTTCACCACCGTCCAGCTCGTCAGTGCACCTACAGCTGTAGCTACATAATTTAACACTTACCAGAATAACTTCCGCCGATCAAGACCCATGGCGTAGTGTCTGGCTTGACGCCATCACCTCCAGGCATGGACAGGTCAACATTCTCCGCAAAATAGACAAGGTCCTCAATGGCTTGTTTGATGGTCAACAGTTCAAGGCTCTGCGAGGGAAGGTCGTCATATGGGTTGGAATACCCGAAAAAACGGTACTCGAGGACGATTGTGGCTCCATTTTGTTGCTCAGCGATCATTCCGTTGATAGTTTTGTTAGTGAGGAGAATTGTAAAGGCTACAAATGTGTCAGAAAGCTGACAAACGCGCGAGGTCTCCGAGAAGTATGCCCTCAGCATTCGTCTCTCCTGGAGTCGTAAGTATGATAGGTCCACCTGGGCGTATTTTTGACTAACAACTTCAACAATGAGACGGAGAAGAGACGTACGGGGTTCATAGAGCTCCGAGCTAAACCAGTATCGCTGCCTGAAGGTTCCAAGTTCGGGGTTGTCGTGGTCGATCAGCTGGTCGAAGTAGTACACCACTGTTTCATTTAGCCCGACTCTTCGAAAATGGACATTCCGTGGATAGTGGCCTTCCCGCGGGAAATGGCTTCCGGAACGATCGCACCTGCAAAGGAAACAGAGAGCAATGCTGCAAGTGCAGTGGTGAGTAACATCTCTGCAAGAAAGTGGTATCTATGCCAGTGGGACGTTTAGTTAGTCGACCTTTATTCCCGTCTGATCCGTTTGACCGCATGACGTGTCAGCCAAAGACAACTATTATTTCACGCCATATGTTGGTTGGCAACATACAACAACATTTGGCGTTGGCAGTTGAAACCGTTAGTCGCGATACAGTTGGACGACAAACGTTTTCCGCGGAAGCTACCAGAGACAAAACTTGGTGTAAAATTATGGAATTCTGAATCCCTGCATAAATGCAGGCGGAATTAGTACGTGAATGAAGACAAAGAATAAGTATCACAGAATGATGCGTGGCCTACACGCGCAAAGATCTCGTTGCTTAGCCGAGGGACAAGTTCCCCTGTCAAGAAGTCGAGGAGGGATCTCAGACTGTCTTATTTTGTCGGGCGCGTTCGGTTCGGACGCATTTTATATCCTTCTCCCTTTTCCCCGGGGTTTCATACTGCCTCACTGCACGCGTGTTCTTCGCCTGCACTACATATCAGCAGCGATCATTCACATGCTTATTGCCGGGCGTACCTGACCGAAGGGAAGTCTTCAAGGGGCAGTACAATTTTTCGCATGCGTGTGACACTTGTCAAGTCAACTGCTACGTGGACTGTCGCTTTGGAACTGACCTGACGAAGGTAGTAGCTGTTGGAGATTCAGCCAACTTGTAGCTACACGTATTACGTTTCCTTATTTGGACATCGTCGCGTACTCAAGGCGACGCGTCCGTTTCTTCCTTTCTCCAGTCTCGTACCTACGACTGGAGGTAAGCTATAGTACATTTTCCTCATACTCCATACTGACTATACCTAGTCATTTACATTCCTTAGGTATAGTCTATAGTCTCGTACCTACGACTGGAGTCATTTACAGTACATTCCTTAGTCGTCTGGCTTAACAGTAGCGACCAGATTCCGCGTTAGTATGATCGAAGTAGAATTCATACCAGGGATTCCCTTGGAATAAGGTGGTCAGCACGCGGTGCACTGTTTTCTTGACAAAGACTACGCTTGATGGGTAAAAAGTATCATGCAAATTAAATGAATCTACTACTAAGACCGATAAGGAGTGTGGTCACTATCATAAAATCAGTAAAAGAATGGTGCAGCAGCCGCAGGGACGGTATGCGCAAATATCATTAGTGAATGAGCGTACTAGATGCCCCGTCACAATGACGATCCCCTTCAAGCCTCGTGTTCTCTCATTCAAGCCACTTCTTCAGGTATGTGAGGGCAGCCATTTAAACGGCGTAGATCGAGTCGTCGGCGCGACCGTTCTTCGCGAGCATGTCATTGCTGTGGAACCCGTCACTCATGTAAATGCTAGGCTTGTTAAGATGGGACGCAGAGACTGTAGCCCTGCGCCACGGATCCTCAATAGAATGGACGGTACACATGAGCGGAGACAGGCACCATGATGCGAGTACGCACGGCGAGCGTTGGAAAATAAAATTCTGTCCACATTGACATCCAAGCCTCCATACATCTTGTTCAACTCGGTGTGGACGGGGGGGTTGGCGTAGGGAACTTGTCCGGGAACATGTTAACGCATTATCTCTGATATGCGGGTCACTTAGAAGGTAGCACCACCCCGCAATACTACGTACGCACCTCTATGTGACTAGGTTGCAAGATTCGGCTCACGACGGCAGCCGAGTTGGTGGCCTCCCAGTTGGTTACAAAACAACCATGCCCATGAGCGCATCTGATTGTTCACGGTGATGTCCGTCCGAAATGATTGACTGGAATCGTACGACCCAAGGTCCTATACACAACATCCGTCCATCAGACCCAAGAATATGTAAATTTGGAGACCTACTCTGAGTGCATTCTGCAGCCAGTGAACGCATCAGATTCTATCAGATTTGCCACCTTCACGACGACATACCCTGTTCATAAGTGGTGTTATTGCAAAACAATCCCCATGAATCGATGGCATGCTCTAGACCCCAGCCAGCTACGGGTGCACCGACACCATCCATTACATCTAGTGTGTCACAAAAGCGGAAGAGTGGGGCATCTGGACCGGACGAAGGGGATAACAGCTACCAGTCATCAAGATTGATTCGAACTGCATGGAAACTTCGTCAGTGTCCCCACTTCATCGGCCAAGCGCGTACGAGCAGCAGCAACATCCTCGACATGCGAGAAATCTCCCAGCCCAAAAGCATCCTTCAGACGTTGCATGGCAGCCACATCACTCTTCGTATAGATTTCGTCGAAGTATGCAATGACTGCTTGAACGTCCGAAGAACAGTTCTGGGGCATGTATTCAAGGATAGCTGTGAAGTAAGCATAAAAATCGCTGTGCAAACGGGAGGGTCAGATGTAGAACCAGTCAGGAACTCAGTGTAGCTGCGCTTTCTTGATTCTACCACGGCCGATGATGCATAACTTGCGCGGAAGACACCGGGCTTACTGTTCACGTGCTATGAATCAACCAGTCGATGAGATGTATGAAATGGACTTGCCTCACCACCGTCCAGCTCGTTAAAGCGCCTGTAGTTTGTCTACTTTGGTTTTCTCAACGACAGGTCGTATGACTCACCAGCATAACTTCCACCGACTAAGACCCAGGATGTAGTGCTGGGTTTAACATTATCACCTCCAGGGATGGGCAGATTAAGGAGGTCGTCAATGGCTTGTTGAACCGTCAATACCTCGAGACTCTGCGGTTTGAGTACCCGAAAAAACGGTGCTCGAGGACGACGGTTGCTCCTTTTTGCTGCTCAGCGATCATGCCATTGATGGTTGCGTTGGTGAGGTAACTTAAATAACCTACAAAAGGGTCAGAAGATCACATGCAGGCGTATCTGAGAGGTATACCCTCGACTTGTTCTCTCCTGGTGCCATTAGTACGATGGGTCCACCTAAACGTGTTCTTTAAGTTCATTTGCCACCTCAAACAGAAAGGAAGGGATGTGCTATGAACGTAGTATATCCGGTCTGCCCTGTATCACTTCCGGAAGGTAGTTATTGTGGTCAATCATTTGATCAAAGTAGTATACGACCCGTGGCCGAGTTTTCGGGAACGTCGGAAAATCTGGGAACGGACCTCCCGCAGAGAATAATGTTTGGAACCGCATTTGCAAAAGAGAAGAAGCAGAATGCTATTAGCGCAATGGTAAGAACCATTTTCGCAGGGAAGTCGTATACCTTGCACGGGGCATTGGACAGTCGATATCTTCTTCGCATGGGGTTTATGTACGGAAATTGTGTACGACAAACGGTGCGCAAAGGCCGCAAGGCTGGCCGGACGGTTGACTAGCCGAGACGTTTGACAGTGGTATTAGCCCACAGTCATAAAACGGAGGTGGTTGCCAGTGATGGCAAGCCGAAGCGGTCAATGGGAAACGCACGGGAGGCTAGAGTCTGCGCAACTGGATGCGCCAGCGCGAAACGCTGCGTTACCACTGCTTGACCGAGTAAAACCTCATACTAGAACTTAGTGGAGCTGATTCACGTAAGTATTAAGAAGGCTACGTAGAAGGCCTTGCCTTCGCAAACTTTGAGGATCAATGATCACGATCACAACCATGTTCGAATACAGAAAGACTTCTACAAATACACATGATCCTGTGGCTACTGTACAATGATTCTTTCATGTTGGCCAACCCTTCTGTGAACTTCAATGGCCAGGTAAAACAGCAGAACAAAAAGCGAGGGATACAAGCATGAAAGACAACAATTGCAAGGTCCATGCACCAAGGAAAGTAGCACGAAAACAGTATTGAAGAGCTGGTCAACCAGTCATCACGGAAACAAGCCAATGGAGAAAACAGACCCAGTGCCTTCTTAGCTAGCCCCTTTCAAGGTGAAGGAGGAAATTCCATCCCATGCCACAAACCACCTAGATTCAGTTCATCAGCCTCGGCATCTTCTCGGTCCTGAGGTACCGCAAGGCCAAGATATTCTATGTCCTCTGTCCACGGACCTTTCAACAGCAGTTCATCGTCAGACTCGGATTCGAGTCTTGATTGCACAGCCTTGGGCTTAGTGGTGGATTTTGCTGTCTGAGGGGCTGCAAGCATCGAATCCGGGCCGACAACAGTTCCAGAGCGAGTGCGTGGCACATGACACAGAACAGAGACAACCGATCTAGGGGCTTCAGAGGAAGTGCTCGGTTTGGTAAACTCGGATGCACGAATGGTGGCTGCCCGATTCCGAGTAGGTCTCTGTGGGTTTCTACAGCCGTGGATTTGAACAAGATTTTCACCATGGCATGGACTGGTACCGGGTAGGATTAACAATGTTTCCCCGACTGGTGACTTGCGTACACCGGAGTGACAGACATTTCTATCCGAGTCGTCATGTGTGGCAAAAAGTGATCGAACCGCCTTGCGCAGGGAGAGACCATCTGGTTTGGCATTTCTCGACGTTCGTAGTCGAAATCTAACCGGAGTTGAGCAAGATTGAGGTTGATCGGCACGAAATGAGGCTTGGTCAGGAAATGATCCACCGGGAGATGGGATATCATCGGAATCATCGAAGGTGCGGGAGAACACCTTGGGAGGAACGATCCAGTTTTCCTGGGATTGAGTGCGCATATATGCTGTCGAAGGGCCCGATGGGCAACGCCGATGCTTGGTAGATCTGAAGGAAAGTTCGCGTCGTGTATTTTCTTTGAGAGCGCTCGAGAGTGTTCGGGGTTGTGCACGAAGAGAGGGGATACGCGAGACTCGGTGGGAAGATCGCCCCCTGCCTTTGTGTTCGGGGGATGGAGACCCTGGACGGCTGTTAAACGGTGACGCAAGATGAGGCGTACTGTTCTCTTTGAGGCTCCTGGAGCTGGTACGAGATGCGACACGTGTAGTAACGGGAACCGGCGACATCCGCTCCAGTTCCAGCGATCTAGGGACGGCGGGCATAGATTGTTGGGGTTGGAACGGCGTCTGAAGCATAGGATCGACGTCTTCGTCTTCCGCTTGTTCAGCGAGGGCAACACGACGGGACCGTTTGAGCATGCGGCGGGCCATCTCGGAGCGCGTGAGATTGTCCATGTCCGGGGGAAGGACTTCCAGTGGAGATGATAGCAGCTTGTTCGCATTCCTGAGATGTCTCTTTTTGTGGGCATAGGTCACCTTGACAGACTGTCGACCGAGCATGGTGGCCGTACGAAGATAAGATCTCTGACAAGTCACGCCGATATTACATAAACAATTTCGATGCTTGTTCCGTATAGTTGAGCTTACATCATTCCGTGGCGGTGCCGCGAGGGCAACAAAGGACATTCAACTGCACCCAAAATTACACATAACAGCCAACGCAACGCCGGGCCAATCGACACGGCTTTGATGTCCTCCGCCATCTGACCGCTATCCTATCTGCTCAGAGTCCGTTATTTCTCAACCGACCTCTCTACAACAACTTCGACGTGCGCAACGACTGCAATATGGTGGTCACTCGCAGAACACCAGTCGTGCCTCCGCCCGCCGCACGCAATCCCTCCCAAGGAACACATCGTCCTCCACGAACTTCATTACCAAAGGACTCTGTTGGGGCTTCAAATGATGCTGCTTCCGCCGTGGCTACAGCATCTCTGGCCAACCATTCTAACGGCAACAGAGATCACCGTAACGGTCTTGTGAGTACCTAACTGTTAGGCAAAATAAAGGCTCTCCAGCCACTTTCGTCAAGTTTGACCCTGTTTCGTCCCGTATCCCTCTTTGGTCGAATCCCTGTGACAATTCAGGTTCCATGTTCTTTCTGCCTTTCATATATTAAGATTTGAAGGGCTTAGTCTCGTTATGTGCAGGACGATAACCCCAGACAAAAGTCCAGGAGATCTAGGAGACATGGAAAGGTATGCATTTTGCTCGTTCAATTACGTCGAGGGATCGTTTTGACTGCCTTTAGAACAAATACCAAAAATCAAATTTCCAAGCCTTCCTCGACTTCCTTGCTAAAATACTTCTCCTCGCGATTACTATATACATATTCTCCGTATGTCCCCAGGATCCACAACACCAATCTCCGATATGCCGTGGTTTGGCAGAATACAAGCGCCTCGTGCTTGACCCCTACATCATGCCCCCGATACAAACAGTGCTCATTCACCCCTCCGTTGCCCCTCATATCGATCATGCAAAGCCTTATGTTCAACGCGCGGTCGAAATAGCCACACTGACCCTCCTTCGCACTCAACAAGAATGGAACCTCCGTGTTGTCCCCCAATGGGAGAATCGTATCGTTCCGGAATGGAGGAAACGCGTCATTCCAAAGTGGAACAAGTATGTCGTTCCTCAATGGGATGCACACGTCGCACCTCGAATTCAGCTGGTCCGGTCAAAATTGGAACCTCATCACCGACGTGTTATCCAAGCATACGAACAGCGCATATTGCCGCGCGCCCAAGTGGCGTTCTATAATCTTCAGCGGTGGCAACGTCAAGCAGAGCCATATGTCCTTCTGGCAGTGTCGAAGATAAAAGACGGATACTATTCGGCCAAACCGTACGCCATTCCAATAGCCAAGAGATGCGGTCACTTTCTCCAGCAGTTTGCGCTACTTCTTCAAGAGCAGCGACAGAAGTTTGTTGACCCCCACGTCGCCAAAATATGGGAGAAGGTCAAGGAACTTAGCAGGGGGAGGCAGCTCGTTCCTGAAGCTACGCCTGAGCATGAGCCACCGTCATCGGAAGTCGTATTCACGATCCTGGAGACGGGATATGAGGTCACTGCCCCATCTACCTATTTCCCCACCTACGATGCCACTCCCACACCCGAAGAGAGCGACATCGCACGTACACCGTCATCGCTTAGCGCCAGTGAAACAACAGTGGCTCTCGAATCAAAGTTTGTTGAGCCAACTTTCACACCGTTTCCAGAGCCAGCGACATCCTCGCAGCTCGCTGGCATACCCACGGGTATCCCGTCGTTCCTAAGCGCTGAATCTGTGCTTCTGGAACTTTTGCACGAATCAGAACTCCCCACGTCCGCCGTCTCTATGACTGCAGAGGAACCTGGTGCCACGGAATCCGCTGTCTCGGTTGCATCCACCGCTACGCTGTCGTCGAGTGGCCCCCCAGCTGCTGAAGAGCCCACGAATCCCCCGACGCCATCGGCGGCACCATCCAAAATTCCGGTCGAAGCCACACATGCGACAACACCCCCAGCGAACCTGCGCAGTGATGACGAAATCGACTTGGATGCTTTCTATGCTGAACTGGGACTCGATCAACCGCTGGGAAACCCTGGAAACCCTGACTCTGGCCCTCCTAGTCCACCAGCCGAGACGGAAGAGGAAAAAGCAGAGCGCCTTCGTGTCAAGGCCGAAGAAACCGCGCAAAAGCGCGCTGACATCGAAGCCCGTCAGGCCAAGTGGGAGGGAGAGCTCCGAGCGCAGATGGAACGTAGCACCACCCAGCTTCAGGTCCGCCTAGGACATCTGCGCACCGCAGCGGCTTCCGAGCTGACATCGTCTGCTGACGTCCGCAATTCAATCGAGGAGCTGGTCGGCGAGGCAGAGAAATACCTCAAAGGGGCAGAGATTTATCTCAAGAATCTCAAAGGGGAAAGTCGAAGGTCCGATGAGAAGATGACGCTTTGGGATCGTGTCGCGGACCGGGTCAATGACAAATTTCTTGAGCGTTTGTCTGTCACCGAAGGGGTTGTCAATGCTTGGTACCGCATTTTGCTTGACAAGGAACTCCAAGAGGTTCGTAAAGAACAATAAAGATATTCCCTATTGTTGATGACATCCGGCCACAGGTTGCCGCAGTCGCTGCCGAAGTGCGCGAGCTGGCAGAGAAAGGCCAGTTGGACCTGGGTCTCGATTATGCGTGGCTGGAAGATGTGACGTATGACGACTGGCAACGATACCACGCTCTGATAGGCAGTCAGCATCGATTCTATGAGGCTATGTAAACGAGACTGATGGTGCCTTGAACAGCTAGCGAACAATACGCTCACGAGGCCGCTTCGATTCAAAACGGAACGCATCCCAATGTAGCGGTGGCGAATTCGCTGGGTCCAATTTTCCAAGACCTCGAGTTCGAAATTCAGGACGTCGTGATTGGGTTCGAAACACGCTTGCGTCGGCTAAAACGCGATGGGGAGCGTGCATTCAATACCAATGGCAATGGCGCTGTATACAAAGAGGAAGACAAAGGGC
This sequence comes from Afroboletus lepidellus, assembly GCA_038094355.1. Taxonomy (NCBI): domain Eukaryota; kingdom Fungi; phylum Basidiomycota; class Agaricomycetes; order Boletales; family Boletaceae; genus Afroboletus; species Afroboletus lepidellus. The sequence continues at coordinate 31,980 of JBBPUA010000025.1, read as the reverse complement.
GTAGTACCGAACCTGAATTAGGGGCAGAGCCGGAAGCTTCCATTCTGCCTGTGCCGCGCGGGGGCGGTGGGGATGAACAGAACTTTGTTCCGCCTATTGTCATCGGACGAAGCCAAGAGGAGGTACTGGAGGCGCTGGGTAGGGTTGAGCCGATCTCTAAAGCAGGACGTCCCGTGAAGGGATCAGATGTTGATCCGGAGGAGGCAGTATCACGCCTAGCACGAGAGGTGGAGGGTGGCGCAGAGGTCACCCATACGGAGTTGTGACAGCCTTTGCTATGTTGTTAGAGATTTGATTTGGATATGGCTTTATGCAACAAATAATACGAATATGCTTTCTTCTCCTTCGTTCACGCTGAGTCTGGGGGTCCGTGGCGAACATGGGTGTTTGGTCAAGGCCTTCCCCAAGGGCCTCTGGTTAGGGTGGTTGCCACGCAAGCCTCTCGTGGCCTCTGCATGGTTTCCACGCTACTGACCCTGCAAGTCGTCCACGGTGACCAGGTCCCTTCGGCTTCCCCACCAGACACTGAACCGCCGATCTTGGTTGAGCCATACCGACTCCTTTCCCACGTGGTCCCAGACTTCCCACATGGTGACCACATGGCTGAGTTGGACCCAACGACGAATGAGAACAACAGACTTTGCGCACACGACCAGTTCTTGGTTCCGCGTGCACATGTCCAACGCCGTCCCAGCGGTACCCCAACGCGACATCTAGTAGGTTGGGACCGCGTACCTGGCTACGTGTCGTAACAACGGTGATGCGCCCAAGGTACGAGATTGCCTCCGTGTGGCGCCCAACTGGCCCCTCTCCGAACGACACTGGTCGTTATGTACTGAGTCAGGACGCACATCGCGTACGTGAGGGCCTGGAGTCAATCAAGTGGCGGATGTCTCGTCAGCGTCGTGGAGATCGAAACCTTGCTCCTTTTGACTGACGCGCGCTTGGAAAGCACCCCTTGCTTTGGACCGAATGGAACAGCCGCACGCAGCATAGTAGAATTCAAAACGCGGTACAAATGAATTGTCAAGAATTAGTGCACACTTCAAACAACAGTAGCGAAACCAAAGGTTTGAATATCGGGGCAGTGGGGGCGTATCGATCACTCGCGCGCCACCAGTTCGTCCTCGGTCTTCCACCGCAGATTTGACTCGTAAAACATGATGAGCTGGTTTGAAAGGGTTAGTGTCAACTCATGCTGGCAAGCAAGCGCTGACCTTCTGGGGGAACTTTTCGGCGCACAAGCGCGAGTTTTCCCGTACACGCTTCTTGTCGGCTTTCCTACAGTGACCGTTAGCGGAAGGGACTGCGGAACAAAGGAAGAACGACGTACAGTGTGAAAAATACATAGAGCTCGCCATCCTCTTCGCGCTCGACTGTGTCAACTGATTCCACAAGGTCCTCCCAAGATGAGATCTTCATGTGTTTCTTCATATTACCGATGATCTCCTCCTCAGCCTCTCGTTTCTCTTGGTGGGGGACGCCGTTGCTCTTCCGAGGCTTTTTCTTTGCTCTCTGCTCGCCCTCGTCCTCATCTCGAACCTCAATCTTATCCACCTGCATATCCTCCTTCTTGGGCCTGCCACGCTTCTTCGGGTGTTCTGGTTCGGCAGATGAATCCACCTCGACCAGCGATTTCCTCGAGGGCTTCTCGACGATTTTTGGCTTTGGTTTAAGAGGCTCTGACTTGCGAGGGCCCATTTTACTCTTCTTCTTTTCTGCCCAGAAAAGGTCGATAAGCTCTGTTGCATTACTGAGATGGTATCAGCGAGGTGGCAATCGAAACAGGAAGCATCAAACCACACACCTCGCATCTTGCTCATCCACCCAGCTGTTGTGCTCATCCCCGTAGTTCTTCCACTTGACGAGATACCCCATATGACCCTTTGTCGCGGAACGCACGCACCGTCTGTGATCGTGGGGCGCGGTCGACCATGAAAGACACTCACCCCCGCGAAATGACCCTTCTTTGCTTCCAAGATTTTCTCGATTTCATACTCTTCCTCCTCCTCTTCCTCGTCGCCCTCTGCTGCGGTCTCTTCGGGCTCCTCGTTCACCACTTCCTCCACATCGGATTCCGACCCAGACACCGCCCGTCGTTTCTTCGAGGCGTATGTCTTCTTAGTCGACCCGGGCTGAACTCGTTCGGTCTCGCTTTCAGAGGTCACCTCTCCAGCGCGTGGCATTGTTGAACTGTTTCGCGCGTTGAGCTGCAAACGTCAGAATTTCCACGAGTTTTCGCAGACCCAACAATGGCGCGTTGGTGGCGCCAAAGGCAGGCGTGGGAACTATATTCAATCTCCGAGACACCATGTATTTAGAAGAGACACCCCTCCAGAAAAGACACCCCTCCTCCTCGTCCCCTACTCAGGATCGATGAGCGCGGTGAAAGTCGGTGTGCATGTTCAGTCAACATATAGCATACAAACCATTGTTCCCTGAGTTGTCAAGCTATGGGCGCCCGCGACTTGGCAACAATGTGCGCTGAAACCGGGAATGAATACCTCTGCAGCAGTCGGGGTCTATAAGTAATCGGGCTGGGCAACGCCCACGGAGTAATCTTAGTAACGTAGTTGGGCCGAGAAGGGCCGCGCCTTCGTGAACTGTGGCAACCGTCGAACGGCAAAGATCGCGCTGAGGCACATTGTGAAAAAGGCAACGGTACCAAGTTACATTGACCGCTCTATCTCCGGGACGGACTAGCACTCCGTCCGCGCGCTTCTCTTCCCCTGCCTTTTTTTGGTCCTGAAGGCGGTGGCCGCACAAATGCGTAGTCGCACTGTATCACCTGCTCCAACAACGGAGTGCCCGACGCGCCATCGATGGCAGCCTGCGCCTCTGCCATGGTCTCATACTCGACCAACGCATAGCCCTACCGCGCGTCAGTGGGCGCGCCTCGTTGAGGACATGCAATCATCGCGCACCTTGACATAGCCTGTACGACGGTCCAAGTTGAGATGCAGGTTTTTAATTTCACCAAACTCGGCGAACTTGTCGGTCACGTCTTCCTCCGTGGCCTCTTCATGAACGTTGGTCACCAAGACGATCCAACCCTCGACAGCTGCGGAGGGACGAAACGGGGATCAGAGAGACCGGCGAGAAAGCGCCCGAGGGAGCATATGGGGGAGCGGTGGGACCTACAGCGAGCAGCCCGAGTGTCCGAGTCCTTCACATGGGACGACTCAACTCTATCGTAAGTTGCATCTGTGCCGACTGCGCCATCGTTTCCACCTAGTGGAAATACATTCTGGTGGTTAAACCTGAACCAGGAGCAACGACATGCCTGTGCTCTGGAATCCTCTGCCTCTGCGTCTCACGGTGCCTGCGTTGGCAACTGGAAGTAGTGGTGAATAAACACGTCGCCGGAGCAGTCGAAAACAGACCCTCGTCGATATTCATCTCATCGTCTGACATGGTGGATGGAGGGCGAACGATGTGACAGGTGTGACCGTGCTCACGTTGCCACGTGTTCTCGGGGTCTCCGTTCATTCAATTCAGTTGTAACCTTACAACACTGCCAACCAAGTCCCACTCCAACTGGATCAGCTGAGGCCAGCGTGCGCATCGGGAGTCGATCATCGGAGGACCGACATGCTGTTCAAGGTATACTCTGGTCATTTGTTTTCGCGTCCCTCTCTCCTTGAAACCAAACTCACTCTGACGCGCGAAATTACGTAAGAAGCCCTCAACGACGATCCGGCCAACACTCGGCCATGGCCCTTCAGGTCAAGTACGCGTCGTGTCGGCAACCGTTGAGTTCATTCACGTATTCTCACTTTTCACTTCGCCGTCGTCGGTCCTCAGGCTGTCATTTCAACTTAGGCCTAGCGTGCCTGACCGCTAACACTCGCACTGCCTCGTCATAATCTAGATCTCGGCTTCCCAAAACTTTATGACCAAATGTAATTTTCCTGAACAGCAACCTTTTTTTCACTATTCACACACGAGCCGCTTCGCGACGTGGCGGACGGGCTGTACCTTGGCCTTGGCTCAGGGTATCATGTTTGTTCATTGTCGAACATATTTAAGGACGCACGCGTCTCGCCTTGAATCCTCACCATTCATTCCTCCTGTCATCGTCAAACACTTTCTCATCTCCACCACGTGCTAATATGAACCCGGTTCCTCTCATCAACCACCCTTGCACGGTCTGCTGCCGACCCACCTCCATGTGGTGCAGCCGCTGCCAAGCCGCGTGGTATTGCACTCCAGAACATCTCCAAAACGTGAGCATTCATCATATCACGCGATCCTTCCTGAACTCACGCGACGTGCTCGCAGGATTGGTCCCGTCATCGCAAGGAATGTATCCCGGTGTCCCACGCGCAAAACTACAACATGATTGCCACTCCGCCGCCTGTGGAACAGCAGTTGATCATGGTCTCCGCCATCCTCTTCTCCCCCGAAGAAGGTATGTAGCTTTGACGCGTCAGCTGCGCGCGTATACCTATGCCGTTACTAATGTTGCAAAGAGCGCCCAAGGATCATCACTGTCAAGTGCCGTCCATCACAGGTTCCGTCACAAGGCATCTGCCCACAGCCACTCGTTAACGGACATTTCCCTGACGGCCACGCGGAGAGCATCGTCTTGACCCAAGGGTTGAACGGGGAACCACTTCGATTCCCCCTTCACTTGTGGTACTCCCCGACTGCCTTGTCGCGCGGTGCTCCCGTCAACCGTGCCATCTATCACATCACCTCAGGTGCAGCCCTCAAGGCGTGGTGTGGACCCGTCGTCGTCCTCAAGTTCAACGGTTCCCGCAGGCAGGGATACTCCGACGCCGGGTCGAACGACCTGCCAGCATTGTCTGCTTACTTCCTTGCGTACAAGTAAACGCCTAACGCGTTCGTATCTTATGTGTAATTAGAGTTACATGTGAGTACGCCACTCTCTGCTGTGCCACGTTGACGCTCATGATCTATCAGGAAGTCTAGAGCATATAGTGTTTATTTATTTATTTTGCTGTCCATTAAACTTTGTAGCTTTGCCCCCTCCGTCTACATATCGATAGTTGTTATTATAGTACCTATCTCCCTCAATAGAGCTGGTATCTTCGCGTACCCCAGTTTGTGACCCGTTGCATTAGGGCCTCTTGACAACGACTGAAATGGCGATCAATGATTAACGCGAACGTGTCTGTGGGAAGGCGCTGTCATAGTATCGCGATGGTCCGCGCGACGGTCTCCAAGAGGCCATATACAGACTCATCCCTAGTATGGCTGTGACCCTTTTCTGAGATCTGAACAAGATGACAAGGAAACACCACAGAAGTACCCGGCGCGCTTACGTAAACGACGAGCCTATAGCGGGTTCACTATAGAAACGCAAGTCGAATCGAAACGTTGACATGCTTTCCTTTGTTTCCTTTCGGCAGCACACCGATCGCGAGCCCCATCAAACGATGCGCCATCATCCAGACGTCGGCGATCTCATGGACATCGACGATCTGGATGCGACTGCGCCGAGGCTGACCTATCCAGGTGAAACAATCACCTCGGCTCACGACTCGATGCGGTGAGCCTCGCTCTACACAGGTGTCTTGAAGCCCGCTCAAAAAAAATGGGGGGCGCGTACGTCAGCGGTCATGGGACGTACGTGGACAAGGAACAGGTCATTGCCTCCGTTGCGGGCAGTGTCGAACGCGTTAACAAACTGGTCACCGTGCGCGCGGTTCGCACCCGGTGAGCACACGCTGCATTCCATCTACGTGATACGTGCCCCCTAAGCTTGGCTCTCCAAGGTACAATCCAGAGGTCGGCGATCTCGTTGTGGGACGCATTACCGAGGTCCGTGCGTCCGGATCTTGAGGATTCCCATTAATGATTGTATTTGTTTTGGTAAAAATGAAATAGGTCCAGCCTCGCCGGTGGAAGGTTGACGCGAATGGACGTCAAGAAGCCATATTGATGCTTTCGTCCGTCAACCTACCTGGTGGAGTTCAGGCATGTCGTTTTCCTTCTCGCTTCGGTCCCGTCAGTCTCATGACGTTTTGGGGTTTCCCCCTTTTTTATCTTGAACTTCCAGCGGAGGAAATTGGAAAGTGATGAGCTTCAGATGCGGACCTTCTTTGAGGAGGGGGATCTCCTCGTTGCAGAGGTCCAGGCCTTTTTCTCAGACGGCGCCATGTCGCTCCACACGCGTTCTCTCAAGTACGGCAAAGTGGGTTGAGTGAGTCACCACGGTACCATTCTTACTCACGATGCTCCTAGCTGCGCAACGGACAACTGGTCGTCGTTCCACCCGCTCTTATTCGGCGTTTGAAATCTCATTTTATTTCACTTCCCTGCGGAGTTGATTTGATTCTCGGATTAAATGGCTATATATGGGTCAGCAAACATGTACAAGATAGTGATCATGGAGAGGAGGGCTTCGATGCAGAAGCCGTTTACTCCAATCAGAACGACGTGCGCTGGATTCTTCCATGGTTGACGGAGACGGTGTTTGCTCACTTTCCTCGAGGATATCAACGTCGCAACGCGCATGGCTATCGCGCGTGTTAGCAACATCATTCGTTTTCTAGCAGACCATTTTGTGCCGTTGACGGACACCCGTCTTCTGGAAACATATGACTGGCTGATCGAACAAGACGTGGATACCAAAGACCTTGTTCACGGGGATGTTGGGGAGGCCCTTGTAGCGATGATAGGTGGCGATAGGTAGTCGTAGTGTTTATCTACATGTCGTCCTCGCCGTTATTGGTGGCTTCTTCTTCTTCGCTGCCTTCAACCTCGTTCTCATCCTGGTCAGTACTATTTTCTTCCTCTTCTTCCTCGTCCTCGTCTTCCTCTATGGTCTGATCCGCTGCGTCTGCCTGCGGCGGAGGTGGCTGCGGAGGCGGATGATGATGTGCAGTTGCCCCGTTGGCCATCTTCCTCGCCTCGGCTGCACGCTTCATTTCCTCCTTCGCTTCATCGACAGGGAGCAGCTGTTCCAATGCCAGATCCTTCCAACGTAATGCGCCATTGACGCCGCCACCGCCGTAGCCCATGTCTTCAAACAGGGCTCGAGAGGTAGGATCGTAAGGAGGTCTTGGCCGTGCGGCGGGATGTTTTATGTTCGTGGGATTGCCATAGGGGTACGAGGGGTGAACCTGTGAAGGCAGGACTGGTTATGACTGTCAGCCAGGGAAAAGAGCTGCCCGGGCGCGTGAACAAAGACACACTGTCAGAGTCGTCGGGGTTTGGGGGTATCATGTGTGTGGGGATGTCGAGATCTGCGCGTCACGATTCACGGCAACCATATACCAGGACGAGCGTGGCGTCGCACCGTCGTCAGATATCTCGCCAGAGATGTACTCAAGACTGTCGATCGTGTCAATGACCTTGAGGTCATGCTCCGTCATGTGCAGGTAACAGTATGTAAGGTCCTGGCGCCCGGTCAGGCCTAGCGTGGGAGGACGACTCATGGCGACCAACCGTCATGGTGGCACTTCCGAGACCTGGATACCGGTGTCTACTGGTGCCTCTATCACTGACGATGCTTGACTCACCGACGCTAACTTTGTTCCACCACAATCTGTCGATCTAAGGTCGCAGGCCACGTAACCTTGGCCGGGATGACTATAGCCAGCGGTGATTACCGTGGTTGCGGAGGAATACTGTGTCAAGCTGGCCGTTAGACAAGGGCCACTGGACAGACTGGTGGGCTCACTAACGTTCAGGGTGGCGCGACTCGCGATGTTGGTGGCTGTGTTCTCGTCTGGCGGGGGGTCGCTGAGCTGAACGAACAAACTGACGTTCCATTGTTCGGACTCGAAATGACGGCGGCAAACTTCTGAAACGTGTTTGTGCAAGTCATTCATAAACCTGCTATGTTTTCATTCGCGCCACTGATCCTCGAATAGACAAGCACTCTGATAGTTTCGAGACAAACGTTTGGCGTGCCGATTTGCGCGGTCCTTCAAGTTGCCACGAATGATCGATCACGTACGTCCTTGTTTTCTCAGAAACACCATCTCTTCGACGCGCTGTCACCCTCAGTTTTTTTTTCCTGCATGCCAACATTTCTGGGGCAGTTCCTGGTGGTCCTCTCCCTTGAGAACGTCTAGACGTTCGATCATATCTGCAGCAGGGCAGGGGCCCAGTCGTCGCTGGACCCCTTCTCCATTCATTCGGAGCCGAATTTCCGCATATCGTGATCCAGCGTAACTGCTTATCCCTGGCTATCTCACAAAGGTGGGAATCCCCCTCACCAGGCGTCACCCCATCGGTGCCGCAGCCTCGCGTTTGGTCGACACGTGTCATGTCCAGCAGAAAAGCGCTGATAGAAGTGGCTTCAAAAAAACAGTGATTTGATGTGACTTGTTGCTCAAACTCCTTCGCCTACAGGAGTTCGCTTCTTCGAAACAGGGGCCGAGCGAAACCATGCACTAGAAAGAACGCCACAGGGTCTGTTTACATAGTGGGGGGTAGGGTCTCGTTGCCATCAGGCACTCAGGAAATGACAGGAACGTGCAGCATTTACGGAATATCTCACTGCACGCTGAGACGCCGATCACTGTTTTTCAACACGCGGGAAAGGTGTGTCTTATGTGTTATCATTTTATCGATTCAGACGCAAACGCTGACAGGCTGTTGAAAACGATTGTCTACAGCGCCATGTTCGTAGGTAACGTGATCGCCTGATCGCTTTACTAGTCATCGGATGTTTTGATGGGTTTGGACAGACAACTGAGAAAAAAAGGGAAATTTGACATCGGATCCTGTGCTATTCCTAATGGAAAGGGAAGTTTGCACACTTCTCCCAGTCCCCATTCGCCAATGGCGGCGTCTGCCATGAGATGGGGGCTGTTCTTCATAAACCTTCTCGCTGTTACACTCTCTTGCGGCCGTTGACACTTTCGGCGTTCTGCGACTTTGCATTAGGTTCATTACAATTGCACAACCGATTCTTCGGGTTCAATGCGGGCGCGCGTATAGCCTCAGATCCGATGTAGCAGTCACCCTGAGCATGAATTAGCGCTAGCAAGATACAGGTTGCGATAAGGTATGACAAGATTCCCAAGACTTGCCGGCTCTTCTCGCCACATATCAGTCTAGTGACCAGGACCCGACCGAACGAACTACGGATCTTCAGAAGCACGGTAACCCCCAGATAAGGTAGGCTGATTCAATTCGTAAATGGGCCTAACTCGATGACTCTTAATATTATTCCCCTTGTTTCAGCAACTCATGAATAACCTTTCATCCACTGAATTGGAACAGGTATTTTCTATGCGCTGTAGTGCTCTTGACTTATTGACCAGCCCGGGTTGGTTGCGTAAGATGAAGAAGCCCCGCCACATTAGCACTGCCCTACGCTCCAATTCGACACCCGCACATCGCCAAAAGGACTAGCCTAGTCCAAAACTTTGCGCGAACGTTCGAAACGGCCATATTGTCGGGATCCACTCGGAACGATCGTCCAAACGGCTAACTTGTGGCATTACAAGCGTCGGGTGAGTCAGTGAGATCATCGTTCCATATGGTCTCGATGATGTTATTTTCGTAGTAGACACAGTTTAGCAGAGCGTTACACCAACGATCGCTGCACGACGGACGAGCGCCGTTGGGGCGTTGCCACCTTACTATGCAACATCTCGTCGGGGCCTCTGGGGCGACAGTAGACAAGGAAACAGGGAAAAGGGGTCCAGGCCACGTCAATTTACCCTACTAAGCCCGACGCCGCACCGAACCAAGCGCTAACCTTGGCTTCAAGTGTCTACCGCCGGCCGAACGATGGAAGCTCTTGCAATGTACGCAATTGAACCCTCGAGCACATGGTGCTCCCATGCCGAAATCCCGACGCCGCCGCCCGACTTCTCACGCGTGCTTTGGGCGCTACGACGGAACGCGACCCGACATTGAATAGGCAGGCGGATCAGCACGGCCGGGTGGCGGGTAGATCCGCATCGTGGAAGCTGCTTCTATCAGTGCTATGACGAGTGTACGCTTCGGGATCTTCATGGCGGTCCCCCCTGTCACCTATCAAGGGATTCTTGGCCAAAACCTTCCCAGCGAGCCCGGCGCGTGACCGTGCAGGTATTTTTGTCCCGAGTTCTGAGCACATAAGCTTTCTTTTCCCCTCCTAGCTAGCGCACATCTTGGCAGACTATTCTTTCACTCTTTCGAAACTCCATCCGGTTTAGTAACTTCGCCTCCGGTACTTGGGCGATAGGCTGGGCGTCTTCTCGAATCCTTGAAAACTCCATTTGGCCCAATATTTTCACTGTCAACGCGAAGATTTTCCCGTGTAGGCTGTGTATTTTTTTGACAGGCTGCGCATCTCTTTCCGTTCGGTCTTGGTTGAGAACACCGGAACTGCGGTTAAACATGCATACATCGTGAATACTCTGCTCGTGCCCGGTCGTCGCATACAAAAAAACTATATTTCGTACATGTAAAACAACTGTATCATGCAGGTCGAAACCGTCTACGATGCAAATGCGGACGCTCGTTGCTTGGTATGCCTATATGTACACGTGCTCTCATCGCTCCTCCGCCATCGCCATCGCTATCGCCCTCTCAACCCATGCTGGACCCACTCTCGGCAGCCCGGCCTTGTTCGCGTCCGCCGTCTGCTCCGGCTCGAGGTTCTGTAACCGCATCTCGACCAAAAACTCCTTGTCCCGAATCGCCTGCGACCAGCTTGTCAAGATGCCCGTCGCGGAGACGACCATGCGGGACAGGCCAACCACAGCGAAGATGCCTGGATATACGTGCACGACTGCAGCGCGTCAGCATGTGGGCACGAGGAGCATCCAAAACGCGACTTACACAGGAATTTCTTGCCCAACGGCATGTGCAATAGCTCCCGCGCAAAGTAGACGCCGCCCGCTGGAACGAGCAGCATGGCAAGAAGGCATGCTGTCAAGGGTAAAATGACCTCCTTGGTCGCGTGACGAAGGTCAGGACGCATCCATCCGTTTATTAGCAGCTACAATTGTGCGTCAGCTGGTGCGTCGAATAATAACTAATGGTACATACAACGTGCAGTGCATCGTGTCCTCGCCGTGGCAGTTGTAGCCTCCGCCGAAGCCGTATGGCAATCTTGCAGTACACCAGTCCAAGGGACCACATGTCGACCAACCGAATGGTTGGAACCATGGTCGGATCAAGCGTTAGCCGTATCGGCAGGACAATATAAAGGTCCACGACGAGGCCCAATAATATCGGAATGAGGATGCCGAAGAAGACGGCCATGTATGCTATCTTGGTGGCCCATAGGAGACTCTGCTTGGCAAAGTATACCGCAAAATCGGCGCGGGGTCCATCCCCAGTCACACGCTGACGCCACCTGTCCATGCCTTCTGCCGCTTTCGCGACCAAATAGCAGGCCCAGAGGATGTAGAATCCAGCGAGGAAGGAATAGCCATCGTGGACTGACGAAGAAGATATTATCCCAAAGGAGCGCCTCCCGACCTGAACCGGGACCGCGATGCATATCGCCGCGACAATGGCCATGATCGTCCAGACAGCAGCGACAAAGGCAATGATCCTCATGCGAAAGCGGGGGGGGAAATACACCACGATGTAGTCGTCCTTGATATCGCGCTTCGCCTTGACTGCCTCGGCGTTTTGAGAGGTTATCAACGCCGCTGCTTTGTCGTTCAACGGGGTCCCGTCCTCGCGAACTTCAGCGGTGGCGCGCATATCTCGAGGGAGCGCGATGTTGTCGCTGGCGGGTACTCGACGGAAAGAACCATCTTGTGTCACTGTAACTTCCTCGTTGTCCGCCGGGGCTCTCCGGAAGAAAGTAACCCAACTTTTATACACCCTTGAAGACTCTTCCTCTCGGTGTCTGTCGCCAAACATATACGAGGTTAATCGTAGCCTCGCGGCCAAAAATTTCCACACGTGAACAGCCACGCGATACGCAGCTTTGCGAGGTCGCAAGTAGCGCATTGTGTACGGGAGTACGATTTGCAGGAACAGAAGGTCAATCGGTACTTCTGACAAGGGTTCCCTGGAGATACTGCATAGGTGGTTAGAACGCGACGAAAACGATCAACCACTTACCGAGTCTTCCAGCGTATCGGGAATATAGATCTGTTCCCAATGAAAAGCAGTATTGCAAGACTCCCGACGCCACAAGCTACCACCATCGCATACATGAACGCGCTGATGAGGAGTTTGCGGAATTGAGTAAAGGTAGGTCTGTCCAAAATGTCACGGATGGGGTGGAAATTCTGATCCTGGGGGTCCTTGATGAACCACATCGCACCCGGACGCATGATATTTCTGCATCCTCCCAACAGGACAGCAAATTGATACCTACGAAGACGTCAATATCCTGTAGCTCAACACAAGCCATCGACTCACATGAACATGGTCCCTGCAACCCAGTGGTAGAACATCGCAGTCAAGGGGGCATGCGTAAAGAACGCTATCCTCGACTCCACTGATGCCTCAGGGAATACCCATATTGTGCAAGCATCAAGCATGATACCGCATCCGAGCGGGAAGATGATAAGTTCAATGATAATGAACATTGCAACCTACGCCGCGTCAGCATCGCTTGACTCGTCGCCAGCCAGAGATTGCACACCTTTACAACTAAGAGTTGTTGCCGGACAGCGTTCCTGACGGCTCTGCCAGCAGTCCTCGCGTTTCCCACAGTGAATACGTTCAAGTAAAGCGCTAAGATGATACCGACGACGCCGTAGCCCAATGCCACGGCGAACGCTCGTTCACTGCCTCCGTGGCCCAAAGCCATGTTGACCCACGACTCCTGGAAGTGATTGGTGAAGAGTCTGACTTCTCGACCGACGTAAGCAAAACGGGGCTCCAGGAACTGTGCAATTGTTGAATTACTCTCGAAAAAGTCATTTATCCTCTGCGAAATGTGAGATTGATGTTCTTGAGGTGGTGATTGCAACCATAGTGATGCAGCAGCAGACAACTCTGAACCTTTCGAGGCCTAAAGACTTCATGAAAAAATTATCAATGGATTTGTAGAAGTGACATACCACCCACGATGTTATATCGTGCGATTGGGAGGAAGGTGACGACTGTGGAACCATGTTCCCGGCAAAAATGGTTACAACGCTGAGCACATTCGATAGGAGGAATCTGAATGTCTTGTAGCAGAATGGGAAGAGGAAGCGTCCGAGAACAAGAGTGAAGAAATCCACAAAGGGATCTGTGACAATGCGCATTCCTCGGATAGGAAGATGGAGGATATACAGGGCTCGTTGAGGATCCAGCTAAGACGAAAATTGGTTAACAAGGGTCGAGTATAGGCTAAATGCAACGCACTGATAGGAGCGCGGTTGTTTTTCCAAGGGTGAATGGAAGCCATACCCCAAAACCGATAGCAGTATCCAAAACAAAGATCATTAAGATCACCTAACAAGCATCAGCATACGATCAAAGTAGATATTGTGAGCTGAGCCGACATTTTGTACGACACCAAAGATTGGACCTCGGAGCCCGATAGCTGTCGCAAATTGAGCTCTGTGTATCTAGGCGTGCGTTTCAACCTTACCTTCTAGTGCACCCTCCATGTCATCTTCGACACCAGCCTCCAAATCGTCCGCGACGTCGTTGGGCTGCTCAGCCGGAGCTTGTGGCTGTGGCTGTGGCGGCTGTGGCTGCACACCTGGTCTGTTAGGAATGTTGAAATCTCCGATATCAACAACGTCTTCGTCCTCATCCTCCTCGTCTTCACGGTCCACATCCGCGTCCCAGAATATACGTCCAGGCACCTCGTCATCCGAGTCGTCTGAGTCGTCCGAGCCCAGTAGCGGTCGTTCCTCAATATCTGCGAAGTGATCATGCTCAAGCCGACGTGCCACCTGGCGGGGTCCATCATCCACGCGATCACCGATGGCATCAACATGATCGAGCGGATCGCGGAAATAATGTTCAAAATCTTCCTCCATCTCTTCTCTCGTCCTCTTCTTTCTGTCTCCAGTTGCTAACACTTCCTGCGGGTGGCTACTTTGGGATGCGGGCTGCTCCGATGATATTGCATGGTGGAGAGTACTAGGACTTGAATTATCCTCGGGGGCGAACGAGGCGCTCGATACGCGCAGGTGCGTGAAACTGAACTGCGACGAAGTTGGAGACGATGATGCGGACGCGGGTTTGAAAACGGTTTCAGCTTCGGTAGCCGGCGTTGCTGGACGCGGAGATAAAGTTCGAGGGGACATGTCAGGCGGAAACACTATCGACCGACGACGGGGTTCTTCTTCTGGAATAGGGGAGCCTGTCATCATCGCCGACTGCAACGCTACCAGGGAACGCGGTGGTGTCTCAGGGACCGGCTCCCGGATGTCTTCCTCTACGTTCCTGCTCGGCGGAACTCTGAACGTGAATTCGAAAGGGTTTGATTCTATCGCAGACGATAGACCCGAAATAGACGACGATGACAGGAGGTCATCTGAAGTGCTTAGTGCGGAGGGACCAGGTTCGGGGCTTTCGTCATCGCTGTCAGCAATCCGCCTGCGCAATCGCCTACGTCCGTCCAGTGCAACTGGCGCAGGGTCTGCGATAATATCTTCTTTAGCTTTTCCTTTACCAGCGTCCACTGGTGGCATGTCAAGGTTTTCTGGAGGAAAAACTGCTGGCAAGGGCTGGACGAAGAAAGGATCGACACGGGGACCCGGTGGTCGAAGTATGGGGTCGCGCAGAAGCCCTGCACGTCCTGGGTCATCACGATGTCGCGGAAGGGCCTCAAAGCGAGGGTTTGGTGGCATAGGACGATGCGGACGCCAAAGCCTTGCTTGACGACGTGCGTCGTTATCTACCTCGGGTACGCCTTGCCTTTGAGGCAGGACTGCGCGAGCATTCATATCTTGCACGGGCTGGTGTGCAGCGGGTGGGTTAAGGACAGGAGGGTCCTGAGGTGGAAGAGCGACAATTTCATCTTCTTCGAATACTCCTGGCCGTGCGTTCTGGGATATCCACTCCCGAAGGAGGAAAACGGCGACAAAGATCAGCACGATTAAAGATGCAATGATTTGGCCAGCGAATATATCAGATGACACAGTTTGCCAGAATGCACGAGACGCGAAACGATGCAAAATTGTTGCATTCTTGAACGAGGAGACAGTCTCATTGCTGACTGTTAAGGATTGGACGAATCCGATGAGCCGAACATCTGCGGGCCTCTCACGACCACTGATCCACCATGCGCTGGACAAGATTTAGCGTGTTGGGATGATGGTCCCGTATGAAAGAAACGCACGTCGACTCCCCCATCGTGAAATAAACTCTCCATGTCCAGATGGTGATCCAAGGGAGCAATGCCAGCCACACAATCGCAACCAAGACGGCTCGGACTCCAAAGAGAACTGCGAAGAATGCTTGCTGCGTGAGTCGACGGACGAGTAATAGAGGAGGGAGCGAATTCGGCATGTCGGAAGCATAAACTTTTCGCTAGGGTCAGATCCCCCCACGGTGGACTTTGGTGGGCTGAACGCACCTTTCGTGAAAGAGTA
Source organism: Afroboletus lepidellus (assembly GCA_038094355.1). Taxonomy (NCBI): domain Eukaryota; kingdom Fungi; phylum Basidiomycota; class Agaricomycetes; order Boletales; family Boletaceae; genus Afroboletus; species Afroboletus lepidellus. Next base: position 16,558 of record JBBPUA010000025.1, on the reverse strand, counting down.
CGGGTGCTTGCAGACGTCGCACGTTTTCTTTTTGCTGTGCGACAGCCATGTCGTTAAACTGCGGAATGCATGAGATAAGTGGACGGGAGGGGGGAGAGGGCCGACAGACCAATCCTGATGGATGTAGCGGATCGTACCAGAGCATTTACAGGGATAAAAGAGGGGCTGGCCAGGTTCTCCCGGCGCGCTGCATATTCGGCAAGTGTCTTTGAACATCCTGAGCGTCGAGAACGGGCAGAATATCAGAGTTTGACTGACCTTGCTCTTCGGCTTCTTGCATGCGTGTTCGGTGTTCGGTGTCCTGCTGACTGAGATCGAGCGGTAGGTACTTGCTGTCGGTTGTTCTGCCAAGTTAATGGAGAAGGGACAGGCGCGCGACGTGGAAGAGAAGAAAGGCGAGTCCAGTTGGCGTCGGCCACAGCTTGCTCAAGCGGTATGTAAACAACAACAAAGACACCTTGCCGCAGTTCACAACTGCGGTCTCCGTTGGCCATGTTTTCAGGACACAGACCTTGAACACGGACTGCAGCGTTTCACTCACGAACTCGGCCGACGCTGGGGCCCTCGATGCCAGAACCCTCAGGGAAGAGACCAAAGAGTTATCCTCTTGTTTTGTTTGTCAGAGCCTCAGAATGACTTTTTTCTAATCCTCCATAGTCAATATCATTCCTCTCCGCAGTTTCTTGTCCTGTACCATTGAAGACGGAGGAATACACATGCATGGGGGTGGTAATTACATCTCGTCTACCGGCCTTCACAAACCCTGGTCTTGAGGTCGACCTCTTGTTTCTCAAGATCTCCGGCTTGACCACTCAGAGAACCGATCGGTGACTTGTTGTCGCTCCTATGGTCATTATCCACCCCTGTATCATCCGCCGAAATCAGCTTCTTCACAAATGTCTCCCGTGCGGGGAACAGCGTAGAGGTGACGTAGTACACCAAGCTCGACACCACAAACTACGGTTATCGTCAGCAATCCAAGCGTGCAGGTGCGCAAAAATCAAAAGGACTCACGCCATAGATCCAAGCAATATCAAACAAGTGACTGGCATACCCTACCTTGACAGCCGGGTTGATCGAGTTAATGAGACCCGGAAAGGTCGGAACCACAGTGACAAGCATTGCGAGTACAGCTCGCCAGTTCTTCGAAAGTGTCAGGTATGCATCGTAGGTGGAAAGGGGCGGAACTGACGAATCCCCCAATGTACCTGTATCGTCCGTTTGGATCGTACATAGCAGGAACATCCACCTTGCCTCTGTGGACCAACCAAAACTATGGGAACGATCGTCAGCTACCGTTTTGTTCCGCCTCTTGAATACATACGTCTGTGATCATGATTCCTGCGAATGGGCCCAAAAAAATAGTATATCCGTTCATGAAGCTCAAGAACCCTTGAGCGCTATTCCATGATATCGTCAGTTTGGGAATGCCCACGTATGATAATCCCACTTGGCCAGGATCTCCCAGGGGCATAGCGCCCAGCCTCCGATGAAAGCGCAAATTATTTGCCCGCGTCTGATGTTGATATACTGAATCTCGTTAGAGAACTGACGATCAACGTGTAGTCGGTACGACGACTCACCTTTGGCAATAAAACTGTCATATCATTTCCTGCCCCGAGCGAATTCGCGCTAATGTTTGTTCCAACAGTTGTGAGAGCAAACGCGAACGAAGCGAAGAAAGCGGCAGCGCGGTTGTCCCATTTATCGATGAGGAGTAAGGGGTCCCAAAGGACTTCCCCGTACAGTTGGATTCCCGCACTCGTAACCGCAATGCCAGCAAAGCTGCACAGGACGAACGCGACGGGGATGATCAGAGGCTGGACGTATTGACTGCCAGACGTTTCGTCAGTGCCAGATCTTTGTGCAAGTTCGGATTATTTACGCTTTTTCGTCTTTAGCATAGCGCTGTCACGGCATTCAATTTATATTCATCATTGGAGATATGAATTGACCCACGGTAAAGTCGGGGATGTTGACGGACAGACTGGAATAGATACCCAGGGCGCTGTTCATTGCACTCAACCAGCTCCAGGTAAACTGTGTTCCGGTTATGGTTGCATGCTCAGCGAAAAGCCCGCTGGATGGCGGAACTCGAACGAAAGCCCAGATGACCATTGCTAGCCATGCTATCGGAACCACGACGCCCTTGACGAGGAATAACCACCTCACTTTGTGGGGAGATATGATCATGAAGGGCAACTGGATCAGCCAATAGATAAAGTAGCACAGCAGACCTAGGAAAACGTGAGCGAGTGAGCAATTTGCGTACCCTATCGATGTCACCTGAACTCGTGATGCTTGCTTTCGGAGAGAGATGGTTTGGCATTCTTGCGATCGATGGCCAAATAGCTTTTATCATCTTGAGAGGATGCAAGATTGGGAACGCGTGACGTTTGGCAGGGCGTATGTCCTCACCTGGTATATGCATTGCGACCCATTATACGACTAGGAATTGTTGATCAGGTTGTCAAGCACGCTCACGGCAGTGCTAAAGCTTCACCTGAATGCCAAACCAGAACATGGAAAGGATGACGCGACTGATCACGGTGAAATAGCTGAACCAGAACCCAAACGACGACCTGTTCAAGACGGGAAACGCAACATGCAGCCGAGCACCGGTAGTTCCGTTGAGCACCATAACCAACGAGATGATGATGTAGCCCGCTGCTATGCATGGAAGGGCCTGTCGCCTACCACCACTCAGCATTCCGAACGACCAACACAACGAGTGCACGCACCAAGACAGGCCAATAGCCAGCATGGAGCCAGCCAGCTCCCAAACTGCGAGATTCGTAGCATCGGATACCCAGTAACATACCTCAATGGAGTATCAGATGGTCATGGGATGTCAAGGGCACGAAACACACACGTAATTCCAGGTCCTGGCACGCGGGTTAATTCGGCACGCTGCAGAAAAACGCTACTCACGTCCAGGTTCTCAAGTAGGGAGGAACCGGGTCCATGTCTTTGTTACTCCATCCATGTGCAGCGAACGTGGTTTCCTCTGGCTCGAGCGTCCAGGTAGATGGCCGAAAAATGTCGAGTACGCCTTGTGTAGAGAGCCGCATCGCTCGGTGGCGTTATGGTGCAGAACCAAGAGCAATATCAACGTTTTGATGCGGCATTTATCTCGGCATTCCCGAGAAAGATAAGGGATGGGAGTGAGAACGCTAGAATGTGATATGTCACATTCAATGCCACGACGGTACCTACATGTCAAAGTCAATAATATGTTGCTTGCTCATTGGATAGTAGAGTCATCACGGACTCACGACGCCAACGGGCAATAACTGGAGATAACGAAAGAAAAGCAGGCTAGTAGCATCACAAAACTTGTCCTAGTAAGTACTGAGTGCAGCACTCAGATTAAAATAGAACCTCGCTAGTGCATGCTCTTAATGCCGAAATTACCCTGAAAGAAATTAGTATTGGTCGTCCAACTTTTTATCTGAAAAAGTGCCTGACCCGGACTGAGGCGAGACGGGAGCCAGTATTTGTTGCCGTCTTCCGCCAGTGATAAAGATACTAGTAGTGTACAAACATATCAGATGATCTACTAGGAGCCAAAGACTTATTCCGTGGCCTGACATGTTCAATTCTGAAGGCCCACCAAATGCAAAGTCAAGAGCAAACCACATCTGCTCGTCAAGATCACCTCATAATGTTGTTAACCACGTCCGAACATGAGGCATTGAATTGGTGGAATCTCGTTTGGGAGCGGGATCCAATGTTCTGGATCCAAACCACGAGTCTGTCGGCTATGTAGAGGTTTCGGGTGAGATCACCGGCAACAAAATATTAATGGCAGGGCAGCCACCTTGTCACTTGGACGTTGCAAGTGTATTTTGATGTCAGTGCAGAAGTAACTAGTCTCATCTCCGACCTTGCAAAGGCCATTGGCTGGAACTCCCGTACGTTGCGTCTGCTTATGATGGCATGATGCTTGAAAGGTCACGTATCAACTTAGAAGTACATCCAGTCCCCACCGCTATGAAGGACGATGGAGAGCTGCCTGTGAATTACAAAACCCTAGTCCAGGTCGTCTACCTCCATGTAGTTGTCCGAGTCTGTGTCCTGGTACTCACGAACCTCCTCCTCGGGGACCAAGTGACGAGCTTCGAAGCCTCCATCATCATCCTCGATGATGCTCCACCTCTCCGGTCGCGCTTCCATATCCTCGGCGACATACTGCATGTATGTCTCCCCATTTTCATCATTAGCGCTGAGGCGAATATTCCACCCAAGATAGATGCGATTGTAGGCCTCGTCGTGAGCAACAATCCCATCGCTATGCGTATACCCCACTTCATACTCCTGGAGCATTCCAAATGTGACTCCACGCCGGAGACAGTTGAGATCGCTTTCATCGAGATGGTCGAAGAGGTAGTCGTCTTCATCGATAACGACAGTAGGAGGCGCCCACTGAGGGTATACGTAGGTTCCCTGGTACCGCTCTTCCTCGCTGCCGGTACCATAACTGAACACCTCATCGTACCAGGTAGAGTCTTCGTCGTCGTCGTCATCATCGTCATCCACTTCTTCGTCGTCATCATCCTCGCCATCGGTCGCGCCATAATCATCGATTTCTTCGTCGTCATCGGGAAAGAGACCATCCCACGGATCAGAATCATTAGAAGCCAGGTCGCGAGCGAGCGACGTCCCAGCCTGAGACCCTTTCACTTTTGCGATCGCGGCCACGATGGCTTTGATCATGAAGACAGGGATTGGGCGGTGTCGTACATTGGTACGACAGCACGGGCACGTCTTGCGCCGCCGCAACAAGTAGTCAGGATCGCTATCATCGTACATGTCGTTGTCGGCAGTGGGCGCCTTACGAAACCATTCTTGAAGACATGCTACGCATAAGATGTGACCACATGGTGATAGGCTATTTCTCTTCAGGAAAGGAAGGACGAAAAATTGATATAAACGCACGCATACGGCCGATAGAGTAGCTCCATGCAAATTTGACACTGCGAATTGTTTTCCACAGTGGTGATAGCCTGACACCGGGCCATGCAGTTCAGTAAGGAAAATGGATCCAGGGCCTGTCGACGCACCTCGTCTGTTTTCTTAGTCTTGCTTTGTAGCTGGGATACATGAGATTCGGAGTCTTTAAGTTTCTGAACGTATCAAACCAGATCAGCGCTAGATGTTTTGACAGGAGCTTCTCACCTGTCTCAAGGTATTATCCTGTTGCTTCAAATCTTCGATGGTCTAGATCGGGTTGGCGTCGCCTGCGGAATAAATGGATTGAAAATACCTTGGTTTGTTTCTTAATAGTTTTCTTGTTTTCATGAGCCAACTAGAGACAACGTAACTAACATAGAGATAATATAAGGGCAATATATGCGCACCTTTTTCCAGGCATCCAACTCCCGCTTCATCTTTGCAAACTCGGCAGCCGCAAGAGGGCCACCGTAATCAGCGTGCGGGTCAATAGTGCCGTGAGCGTCTCTCCCCGATCCCTCGGCGTCGGAAGCGGTACCTCTTGATGGCAACTTGAGTGACTCTCGTGATTTTGATCTCTCCCTCTTAAAAGAGGTAGCCTGCACCTCCGATGCACGAGACGTGCCTGCGTGAGGAACGTTCTCCGCTAGATGTCGATGGTGGGAACGCGGTTTTACCTTGGACTTGGGTCCACGGTCAGAAGTAGCGTCGTCCACTGCGACGAGGAACGATCTCGAGCTGGGGGATAGGAGAGACGAATTTCCAGGTTTCTTTCGCTTATTCTGGTCAGCATGAGTGCTGTCAGGTTTGCGCGCCAAGGGCGGTGGGCGCTGCTCTTGGACTGGTTGAGGGGCGGGTGACCTGGACCTGCGCCTTCGCTGGCTAGGTAAAGGTGAAGGACCAGATATGGACACAGGTTGGCGGCGCTGGGTATTATTGCGACGCGATCCTCTTGTTGCGGTGTTCATAAGGAGATGGACTACAAATGCTGGGGCTGCAACGCAGGTCAGAAATGGATGGGGATCGTCTACTGCGCATCAGGACTGACCTTGGTATTGCTTGGAGGGACCGCCGTGGATGGTGGTGGAGGACAAGATGCAGCTATAAAGCGATGTGACATCGCGTGACGCAGTCACGTGCCTTCGTTGAACAATACCTTGGCCTGTAAAAATCTAATCTTGTCGCGGCAGGCGATGTCGATGATGTGCGGTTGCCAGGTAGATCGTCGGCTTCTTTGTTCTCTATCGATCTCATGCATGTTTCATTGCAGGCGACTTCAAATTGTGGCTTCGAGGGAACAAATATTCACAGCTTCAGCTCCGGGGGAGCAAGGTCATATATAATCGATAATGTCTGCCCCAAAGTTTCATCAAGAAAGGTTAGCGACTTGCGGTACTTACCTGTTCATGTTGCATGGCTGTTATCGTGGTGCGCCTTTGATGTCAATTCTAAGTCGCTTGAGAGTCATCACATTGTTTGCATTTTTGGTCTTGTTTCGGAATAATTTGGTTGGTAGCGTGGCGGGAGCACAGTCACCTATGATCATCAAAGAAAGCTATCCCTTGGCTATCCCGATCCGTGTTACGGTGCGTTTTTACAAAGACCGCGGTGCCCATTGGTTCGGCGGAGCGAAGCGGTGATTTCTCTGTCTCTGTTGTGCTCATTCCTGCCACGAACAAATTGGAGACTGTCTGACTAATTTATCCACCAGCACTGGCGAGTGCAGGCAGAGAAGCGTCACACGTTTTCATAATGCGTATTTCCGGTCTTGATCGGGCGTCCACAGTGCCCCGGGAACATACGAGCTGCGGTTGTATGTCCAAGAACCTTGATTCATTGGCGACTGACAGGCGTTCATCATTACTTCTGCTTCTGCAAGTCGCATGTTAAGGCCCCCGATCCTGCTATTAAATGGCGCATTACTACATCCGACTCATAAGTGGATCACAGTAGTCCTCCGTTGATCCGTGACGTTGGATATGTGGTGAAATCTGCTCACGCGACGCGCAGAAACGCTCTTGTTCAACCTTTGATCCGAGAACTCCGTTGATTTTGGTAGGTGTGTTTGACAATAATTGCGACACGCAACTGACTGCCACCATCATTTTTCCAGCCTCTCTATCCTCGAATGATGTTGCGAAAGTTCGCCGGCCATCTCCCTTCTCGGAACCGGTTCTTGGCTGGGACGGTCCTCATTGGCGGTGGTATGGCCAAACGAGCATTGATCGTGAAGAAGCTATTTCCCCAGCCTGTTTCCTGTTTCTGGGGTGCCTTGTCATCAAGGTCCCACAGTCGTGTTTGAAACCCACGAGGAGCGAACGATGATCGTAGTCAAGATCACTTAGGGGTCTCATTACAACTAAACCTTGTCCTGTCGAGCACGCACCTCGCGCGCGCCACCCGCCACCCGCCACACACATGGCAATATCTGGCGCAGCCGTTCGGCGATTGGGTAGAGGCGTGCCGTTCAAGTAGTACCATCACTCGAGAAGGTACGTATCACTAAAAATGGCGATTCATATACACGGCACATGATGGGTAGGACTGCTGCCCTTGACCTATCATTATGAATGACCACAGCTTCGAGGGCTGAGGGTTTCATGTCCGCAACGCCCGACAACGCCCCCGCCACGCTCGGCCGAGAACAATGGGCAAACACTGCGGTACCTTTGTTTCAGTGTATTGATTGATCCTGCACAGTGAGAGTTTGACTGGCTGTTGAGTACAGGGTCCTACGATTTCTCTTCACAGGCATGAGGTACCCGAGCACAGAGGAAACGCTTGGAACCTGCGAGGCTCCGGTTATAAAAGAGGTTTGTATCATGGAAAAAGGACAAGTCAACCGATAAATCACCCACTGCAACCACCGAGCTGGTCAGCGAGCTCGATCTCTTATCACTAATGATGGAGCTTACTGACGCCACCTCTAGAAACAAAGTAAAACACACCTCTCAAGTTCTTCATACCTGAACAATGCGTAACGCCAAGGCGAGCGCTCAGCGATCTCTGTAGAATTAGTGGTATTGAACTGATTGTTAGGTCCGCGACACCGTCCCCCTCAAAGCTGCAATAAAACGACCCTACTGGGGGAAAAATGATCCAAAGCTCGTCAAGACTGGCACTAAAGGAAATGGCACTTGCGGCGGCGGCAGCAGCAATGGAAACAATGGAAACAATGGAGAAAACTAAAGTGCAGGCGCCCATCCACTACTTCGCTTCCACTCGTCTCCCATGTAGCGTTAGAGTTATTTATTAATGACTGCCGAAGTGTGTAGAGTAGTACTGACGAGATATCTTGGTTCTTGATGCGTTGCCGTGCGTGGTCCTGCGTGAACGAGGGGAAGAACACGCGCCGTGGCGCGATGGCAAGACAATTAATTACAACCCTGAGCTTCGCCGTGGGTCTCGGAATCGGTGTCGCACTTGCACGAGGAGGTGCGCAGGGACGAACTCCACGAATTCGCAAAAGCGATCAACCAGCATCTAATCCAAGGGCGTAAAGCACCAGAAATAACTTAAATAAATAATCGTCGTACATACTCGATTACTGCGAACACGAGCCGGCCGCGGCGCACCGCGCTTGACCCCGAAAAAAAAAAGACTACGGCCAGCTGATGCCCCCGAGTCGTTGAATGATCTGCGCCGCCTCCGCGCACTCCTTTGGGTCCTCGAACACCCTCAACGCGACCTGCGCCGGCATCATCGACCGCGCCTTGTTCACTCGGTTTTGCAAATCTAACCGCCTTTTCTCTCCCTCCGTGAGGGGTCGTGCAACGCGCTGGGAGGGTGAACTAGAAGACGTGGAAGAAGCTGAAGAAGTAACAGAACTCAATGAGTCCTCCGATAGGCGGGACAGAAGTTTGAGTTCAGGTGAAGCCTCGAACGAATGTGATGTGGACGGAAGGCTGCCCTTCCTGATTGGCTGAGGGACGCGGATAGTGCCGGGGTATGGGGTAGAAACGTCCACGTCCGAAGCCGCGCGTTTCGGTGGTATACGTGACAATCCGCTCGGTAAGGGCATGGTCCCCCTAGACTTCAACTTCGTAGGTGCACCGACGTTCGCCACCGTGCCTGTTGGATCCTCGAGACCAACGGTGTACACATCTCGTATGAACACGCCAACAATCTGAGTTGGCCGCTCTGCGGCCAACGAAGAATACAACTCGAGGTCCTGTTCTCCTGAATCTCCGACGAGAAGAAATTGAGAGTCAGGGAACTGGTCTAACACCTCGACAACATTCCCCTTTTTCCTGGTTGCGGGAGCCGATAGAATACCGTTGAAAAGTGATCGTCCCGCGTAGGAGCGGAGGCGAATGGAACCGCGAGGGAGCTTCGAAATGCCGATAAATTGATTGATCACCGGAAGAAGCTCGAAAGGACCGTTCGACTGTTGCAGTAATAAGCAGAAAAGCACGAGAATTAAGGATGCTGACGGACCACGTAATGAAAGCTGATACCGCACTTCCACATTGCGTTATACCACTCCCCCATCTCAGGAATAACAGTGTCTTCTAGGTCTCTAACGAACACCTGGTTGAAAATGGCCCGTGCGCCATCGGTGACTCTCGAAACTTTCACTGTGTCGTCAATGTCAGAAATGACACGTATGCTCGAGTGAGTTATGGGTATTTGGATGGCGCTTGTGGGTGTCTCATGAAGCTCCGGCGCAGATTCCGTGTTAACGATCCGCGCCTCTACTAACAGTTCCAGTTCGGCATGCGTTTGATCGGATGTAATGTGCGTGCCAACTAGACGTGTGTAGATCTTCTCCCAATGCACTACGAATGCGTCCGAAAAGTGTCCATCCGGGCCAGTCAGCATCTCCTGGGTCAGGAGAGGCCTTTGCGAGTGTAGGTGGTATCGGGGATCAGATGATTGTAGAAATATAGAGAGCTGGACTCTTCGTGAAGGTAGTGATGACGCCCAGAAAAGCTTGAGTCGCGACTTTATGTTTTCGTGTAAACGTGCCAATTCGGCGGGTACGGAATCCCCCGGTTGGGGAGCAAAGTGGATGTCTTCCACTTCCTGGTTCCCGCTATCCCGAAAGTGGGCTTCGAGTGTCTCAACGTCGTAATCGTCGGAAATTTCGCATGGGCGAGGTGGCAGGTGTAGCAGCTCGGAGGGGTATTGAGGTTGTAGCTCGGTATCTAATGGACGCATTCCTGGCTGGAATTTGGGTATGGATGCGAAGCCTATCATATGGTTAGTGGGGTACCACGCTGACTCTCGGACTGGTACCTCTGGCGATTTTGAGAAAGGCCCGTTGTGAACGAGTGAGGAGTTCTGGTGTTCGGCGAGATGTCGCGAACCCAGAAATGTTGAACTCGAGGTCGAAGGCATCTATCAAGTGAGATATCAGCGCAGGGACTAAACAAGAGCTGAACAACTCGCTGTCTGCATCAGGTTCACTTGGCGCGGGCCTGTGTGGGCGCTTGATCGCCCAACCAGGGACTAAGTGGACCTCATCGACGGTGGCGACGTCCGTGGAGTGTCTTCTGATTTTTTGACCTGCCCAATGACTCCAGCCTTGTATTATGGTGTGTGTCGACACATGCTTTTCTTCTCCTGAGGGCAGCGAACGTCGAACTTCGCGTTGTGAAATGTATTCCTTGAAACCCGTCCATTTCGAATGATGTGGGATGCTCATGGTGTTGTTTCAGAAGGACGTAGACTGGAACGAAGTGAAACAATCATGAGGCGTATCAGACGCCAGCTCATGGGCAGTGTGTTGGTCATCAATTTGGGTAAAGGCCAAATGAGTTGACTTCTGGCTGCTACATACTCCCACTCTACCTTGACCATCATTTTGTTCGTTCTACACACCGGCATTATTGGCCCAAGCGGGGTCAGACGTGCCTACATAGTATCCGGAGGGCCAAGACAATTTTTTGGTCGGCGCTTTCACTACCTAACAATGACACAAGAGCGCGAGGCAAAGAAAGGACCAACTCCTAAACTGCGTGGACATCCAAGGGACTCTCCACAAGTTCGGATCTCGAAGAGTCTCTCGTGGTTACTCCGTCACAGTGCAGAAAAGGCTGGGCTGAATATCCGCCAAGACGGTTACGCGAAGGTTTCTGACTTGGTGAGCCACTATGCGCTATGGCGATCAGCTGTGCTCACACTGTCAGGCAGCTTTCCAACCCCATATTCAAAGATGTCACGTTTCTGCAGCTGCAGGATATCGTGAAACGCGACCAAAAGTCACGATATCATCTCCTGTTTGAGCCCCAGATGTCGGGCTCTACTGGGGCAGATGCGTGGTGGATACGCGCTAATCAAGGTCATTCTATAAAGGTCTAGTCACTTCCTCGATGGTACCCGAGCTCCCTGCCCAACGCTGGTTCCAGAATATTGAACTTGAGCTACTACCCATCCTATCGGCATCTGACATACCCATGGCCGTGCATGGCACAACGCGGAAAGCATGGCAGCTCATAGGTCAGTGTTCCTTGTCTATCCTCTCAATGTTTGAACTTCCCACCACCTCAGCCACCGGAGGCTTGTCGAAAATGAAACGGAATCATATTCATCTAGCGCAAAACGTTCCAGGCAGTGGCGTTATCAGTGGTAAGTGTACTCTTGGTCCATTTCCAGAAACTGCTACGTGCAATAAAACAGGCATGCGAGGCTCATCTCAAATACTAATATTCGTGGATGTTCAGAAAGCTCTCAACGCTGGAATCAAGTTCTATCTTTCAGCCAACGGTGTCGTGCTCACGGAGGGCAATGGTGATGGATTTTTGTCCTCTGAGTTTTTCTTGCGAGTGGAAAATGCAGATCGTACTCCGCTGCAAGATTGGGAAGGCAGTGGGCCTGTCGTACCGGCCGTTCCCGCCGATATCATAACTAACGAGGTGGTCGCGGAAGGGGAACAACCGACCTCGTCGGGGGATCCGATAAGCTGACAAAGTCAAGTTTGGGGGTTCATAATGAGTTCTCTTTGGCCTCCTTCTCTCCCCACGGACCCCATTTACTTCCGTTCTACGTGATAGGTTTGACGCCCGTCAATCTTCCGGTGCCGAGTCGTTCCGCAGTGATGTTTATTCTTATGGCCTTGATTAGGACTTCAAGGTCCTTTCTGATATCTTTGAATGCTGAAATGTTTTTTTCACGTGCACCAGTGGCGTTCGAGTGTGATGAAATTGCGGAAGTCAGTTGCACCTCATGCCGTCGGGATACCATTACAGCGTGGCCTGCTCTCAACGTCGTCAAGGGATATTCCCATTGATCACGGAGGTCCTGTCACCGGGGAACTAGACCCCAGGGGTCTCGCACGAATGGGTTATCACAATGATCTTATCATTTGAATAGAGTCGAGTCGGCAAGTTAGACGCTGTCAACCAGCCACATCCCAATAAGGTTCCTGTCTGCCGGTGGTTTTCTACCGGAATATTGTGGCACCTCGTACATCTCGATGAAGACTTTGTATTGCAGTGGATGAACAACTACGCCGCCCCAGGAAGGTAGGATCGAGAGGTCTGTGTATCATGATCGCACTTGCGCATGCTGACCTCCGGTTGCTTTGAATCATCGGTACTGTAACACTCACGACTTACGGTGGAAATATATCCCGAATCGATCAAGATTGCATCATCGTGCGATTCTTCTCTAGACATGCGTTACCAGACGGCGGTGCAACGAGGCTCTTGTCAACCATCCTTCCATTGCGACCAGTCTTTCTCGATGAGAACCATATCACCAAACGTGTTAGACGGTCGTGCGAACATCCGATGACGGCGAACACCACAGAGACGCCCCGAGGCTGACTCCGAAGTAAACTATCTGAGGCATCCTGTTGTGGATTCGTCGGTGAGCATCAACTCCCGGTCGCGTCGCAGGCTTAGAGGCGGGCGCAATGCACCTGTCACTATTGGATCTTGACCCTTTTTCAATGAGGCGTCATAATTGTGCAAGGTCGATAAGCTTCAATTTTTTTCCAGAAAAAAAAGATGAGGCAAAAGAAGAGATATCGATGCAGGCAAGTGGCACCATCTTTGGGACGTCTATTTTCTCGCGTTATCCTACAGAACGTCCCCTCCGTCATGTGCTAACGCGGACGCTTACGTGCCCCTCACTGCCTGGCCGTTTTGCACTGGTCGCGTCACGATAGCAGTAGGCCTGGGGACTCCAACAGAGCCACTGGCGATCTTTACCTCCGGCTTGCCCGCCGGCGCTTCTCGGCGCTTGTTGGCAAAGGGGACACTCTCGAGGCCCTCCTGCAAAACGAAGTTCAGAGGTCCGGATCCATGTAGCAGACAGTACACCTCACAGTACTAGTGTGCATGTATGCAGCGTATGTGTATGCAGTCGTTCGTTTCGGCAGGTGTCTCTGGGACCGAGGTTAGCACGACGCGGGAGGGACTGCAAGAGATTGTCTTACGAGTGACGAACGCGTCTTGGCAAACGGGTCGAAGTTGGCAATGACTCGATCGCTTTTTCAGCCTATGTTTTATACCTTTTCCTAACTCCAAGCGTTTCCAGAATTAGATCTCACCCTCAGAACAGTTCGATTAATGGGCGTGGAAATTCGCAAGCTCGGCAGCATCGCAGACCGATATCTGTACTCGGTGCCTTTGCAGCTTGGATGATCCTGTTGAGTCATTGTTAGGCGATGAAGAATATTGAATATTCGCACGTGTGTTCGAACCTAAAATTCAATTAGTCTCGCTCCCCACAAGCCTGTAAGATGGCGCTATAAAATCAGCTGGTTACACGACCGTCGAACCGGGCTATACGTTACTGTATCGAAGCCAGTGGAAGCATGATGATCGAATGGGTTTGGTTCTGAGCTAGGCTCCGGCACTTGCTCTGGCGACGCTTTGCATTGACAGTTGGCGTGCCTGGGAAATGGCGCCTTGATATCGCCATTCAAAAGGACTGGAGGATGGGGACATACTGTATCTGGCAAGAAGATTGCAATTTCCGAACGAGCATTAATTTTTCCAATATAGCGAATTCTCCGGGAGTGCTGACAGGTCCGTCGGAGCTGCTGGCCTGGCTGTGGCCACTGGGCCCTTTCCCATGGTCCTCGCCAACGGTGATTCAGGTCGCCGGTGATGTCAAATTACCGAACTACTAATTTTGTTCAACCACCAAACTGCCTCGCAAAGTCGCATTTGTATGTCCGCAATGAATGACAATACAAGGCAAGCGATAAGGGGAATCGGACATGAGACCAATCTACTCCGGCGGAGGGACATCGGAAGCTGTGTCTTGAGACGTCGAAGCCGTGGAATCACGCGTCTCGGCGAGCTTTTGGAGTTCGGCCATGTAACCATTTAATTCCTATCCAAAGGTCAAGCGCGAGCAGGGGTCACCGTGAGCAGCACTTACCGTGTTATTCGGTTCAAACTGCAATCCGAGGGATATTGAGTCAATGGCTTCTTCGAGTTGCCCGAGTGCTACAAGAGCTTTTGCCTTTCTGAAATGACCCTTTGGCCAGTTGCGGCGAATGGCAATGACGGTCTCTGCGTCAGCCAAGGCACCGAGATAGTCACCAAGCTCTAGCAAGGTCGTCGACCTATTTGAAACAACGGTAGACAACTCCTCCCGAAATACTGCTGAGCCCTCCCAAGGCGGACGTTGGACTGCGATTCCTGCAGCGAGGTTGTACTTGGCAAGTGCCTCCTTGCGTTTATTGAGCTTGTAGAGGTTCTGTCTACGGTATGAGCGACACTACCAGCTTGCCAGAGACGTGCGTACGTTTCCCTCCTCTTTCATGTTCGTGACCGCTTGCGAAAGCTTCTGCTGGACGACGTTTGGAGGAGGCGGGCAACGGAGGTTGGGATTGGAGACAAGAATTTTGGAGATACGGTTAAGGGCAGTGAAGTCGAGATTACACTCATCGCACTTTTCGGCCTTGTGTTTATTGCAGAATGCGTACGCGTGTCCGGGCCCGCCGACGGCGAGATCGACTGGATGGAAGGCAGCGTCAATGCGCGCCTGCATCACCGGATCTGGTTGTGGCGCAGGCATCATCTGGGGCGGCCGCTGCATCGGGTTTGCCTGCCCAGGCAGCCCCGGGCCTTGCTGCTGGAGTTGTGGTTGAGCCATGGTAGGATGACTAAGCAATCTACGTGTCCAAGAGTGTGGGAGTGACCTTTCCAAAACAAGTAATTAGTTTTGTCAGCAATTCCCAGCTCATTTTTTCGAGCTAATTCTGGGTCTTTGGCTTTCTTTCCCTTCCACCATCAGCGACAACCAGTACACACACATCACTCAAAAGAACTCGTAGTTCGTTCTCTTCTAATATGACCAATGGAATTGTAAACGGTAACGCAAGTCTCGAGACTCAGTTTGGTCAGTTTCATTGCTTGTCCGTAGCGCAACCCTCATATTTACCCCGTACAGCTTCTCTCGGAATCAACGGGGCAAAATCGACTTATGTTCCACCTCATTTGAGAAACGCGCAGCGCGCTGCCTCCTCTCCATGTCCATCTCCATCCGCCAATGGGTTCGTCGCATTCCGTCTTCCTACTGCTTCCGCAGCTCACCAGCGCTCATTTCAGGACCGGCTGGAACGACCCACGCGCATCGCCTCGCAGTGGCTATGAACCGCTGCGTGGGCACAATGAAAGTCGTAAACCCAGCGGCTTTGGGAATAATGCCTTTGGTTCCCCCCGTAGCACAGCTTCAAATGATTGGGCAGGTCGTCCCTCTACCAATGGCTGGTCCTCGAAAGAGAGCCGAGGAGACGGCGCTCCTCGCGAGGTTCCTGGAGCTGGCGTTTGGCGAAACGGCGTTCACGTCATCGGTTCCCGCAACATGCGTCTTGAAAAGGAGCTTTTCGGAGACCCTTCCGATCCATCTAAGCAGCATACTGGGATCAATTTTGAGAAATATGATGATATCCCCGTCGAAGCTACTGGCGCTGGAGTACCCGAACCTGTTACCGCTTTCACGAATCCACCACTAGATCCTGTTCTCCTCGAGAACATTTCTTTCGCTCGTTACACTACGCCGACTCCGGTTCAAAAATACTCTATTCCCATAGTTGCTGCCAATAGAGATTTAATGGCCTGTGCTCAGGTGAGGCTTCTTTCTACTTCACCGTAAATGCATGTGTCGGCTAACATTTAACCGAAGACGGGTTCAGGAAAAACCGCAGGCTTCCTCTTCCCCATCCTATCGGCATCCTTCGCTTCAGGGCCCTGTGCCCCACCTGCCGAACCAACCCACATGGCTTACTCACGCACACGTAAAGCCTATCCCACCGCCTTGATCTTGGCCCCCACCCGTGAGCTGGTCAGCCAGATTCACGAAGAGGCCCGTAAATTCGCCTATCGCTCTTGGGTCCGTCCCGCCGTTGTATATGGAGGTGCAGATATCAACCAACAACTCCGTCAAATCGAGCGCGGCTGTGATCTTCTTAGCGCTACACCTGGACGGCTCGTGGATTTGATTGAGCGCGGCCGAATCAGCTTGGCGAACATTCGTTATCTCGTCCTCGATGAGGCTGATCGCATGCTGGATATGGGTTTTGAACCCCAGATCAGGCGCATCGTGCAAGGCGAGGATATGCCCGGAGTCCAAGATCGTCAAACTCTGATGTTTAGTGCCACCTTCCCCCGTGACATTCAGATGCTCGCACGAGACTTCCTCA